>MCJB01050550.1:0-21050 GCA_002018475.1 Nicotiana obtusifolia
ACCGAAACCCGCTCAAAACTCATCCAAATTTCACACCAAAGCACCACCACCCTTTCCCCCGTTCCAATCAGTACACAAACAAAACCAAACGAACCCTGGCAGCCTCCCTCCACCCCGCAGCCATGGTCACTATCTTTCCCCGTCCCACCTCATCCAAGCATCCCCAGAACCTTATCACCCCTTTCAACAGAGACAAAATCGGTGCACCAAAAATCCTAAAGTCAAGCGATTCTTGATAAAATCAAAAGAAAACCATGGCTTGCAAAAATCGGACTTGGCGAGCAATTTCTGAGCTTAAGACAAACTCTAACCATGTGTTCTTAACAAGAACACATGGTTGAAGTATGTTTTAACTTAAAATTGGAATTTTTGGAAGATTTTGTGCGAGGTAAACTCTTTTCCGCTTTGTAGTCCGTTGGTGTCGACCTTTCTTCTACTCCTTTCTGTAAATCTCGTCATCTCTTCGAGTTTTAGGGTTTTACAAGAATAGCCATTATCATTTTTACTGGGCTAATCCGTAAATTAGGTCGAAAAAGGGTCAAATTATTAAGTGGTCATGAGTTAAATCCCAGACAATTAGTAGAAGATTCTAGAAATAGGTGTTTAAGAGGCAGAAAGGAAACTCGGGGGTGTAAAAAGGGGTTTTCGGAACTTACTAACAGATTTCAGTGATAGGTCACATGCAAAGAATCAAAATTGGTTAGAGGGGGAGGGAATCGAGGCGTGGGTAATCGGTTTTGGCGTGTGAGGTGCTCTAACAGAAAGGAGAATAAAAATCTAAAAGAGAAATCTAAGAAAGGGGGTCGGGTCTGTTATATAAGGAGAGGTCGTTTACAGAAAAAGGGGGATTTTTTTGGAGAGAAAAAAAAAAGCGAGAAAAATAGAGACGAAAACAGAGAAAGAGGTAGAGGTCTGAAAACACAAAAGGTGATAGAAGCAGAGAAAACAGTAAGGAAGGCTGAACATTGAGAGAAAAGGAGAGATCAAAAATGAGAAAGGACTCCGAGTAGAAACTGGGAGGTTTGAAAATTTGAGTAGAAATCAGGGGTTCTGGGTCTGAGTTATTGAGAAAAGGAGACAAAAAGAGATAGAACACTAGAAAAGGGAAGAAGGGAATAACACTTTCTAAATTTTTGAGTCTTTGATTTTGGATACGAAGCTGTTGGCTGATTGGTTGCTGTGGCAGTGTCGCGTAGGAGTTTGATTGCTGTTTCATAGTGTTGCTGTTGTCTCTTGCGTGCAACTGTTTTGTTAGAATCTGTTCGTTGATTTTATAGGTACGCTCGAACGCCTTTGTAATTGCAAATCGTGTAACAAACAATATGTTTATAGATGCTTTTCTCGAATCTTAATCCGGATCTCACTGACTCTCATTTGTCTGTTTCCGTTTGAATCTGCTCATCTCTGATTAATAACTACTCCTATACTGTTGAATGATGTTCATTGTTTACTGATACTCCGCATTTGCTTCGTCTGATTTATTTTCCTTCTGAGCTGATAATCGACTTTGGATTCATATAAATTACATAAATATTATCTTGTATGACTGTCAATCTGTTTGTTCTTGTTCCCTCAAGATCTTCTATCGTTTGGCCCAGCTTCGTTCATTCATAACTAAAAACTGTCTATGCTCGTACCAATGACGAATTGGGATTTTGTTTTCAAGGTCGTATGTATATTGATAGTAGTTGTTTAATATCGATGATGCATGAAGACGCTGTTTTATTTAAAAACTGTAGCTAACTGTTAACAGTTTCTTCATGCCTCTGTTCATGTTCTCTTTAAGCATAACCCACTATGCGTTAATGTAGTTACTGCCATTCATGGATTAGTCTTAATATGTAATAAATACGAATTTCAGTTGTTTCATATGATTTCTGGTATAAAAGTTGAAATCTGGTTCCCATTAGCTACTTTTGAAACTGTTAAAATGTTGGTGGATCTGAATGTTGATATTGAAATTTCGATATAATTGCTGGCTAGAGGAAGGCATTAAGGTTCTTGCAATGTCCCACAGCTTTATATTCCTTACAAAGTTATTGGCTATGTGCGTAATTGTTCACAATTCATTTGAATGTACATGCTTTAGAATCAGCTTGGGTCGTTTTTTTTGAAAGACAGTTTGCAGATTCAAAAAAAAAAAAAGAGAGATTGTTTTTATGTCGTAGTGGCTATATTTGTAAATGAACTCATGATTAATTATTTATACTAGGATTTCACTAATTGCCTGTTAAACTAGGTGGCTGCTAATTCCAATGCTCAATATCACATAACACTAATAAATCCTGCTAAATTAGTAGGGGCGAGCTCTATACATAATAATGATCACCGATGGCCCTCTTAACTAAATAAGTGTAAATAGGTCTCGATTTCTCAAACTTTAATAATTAGATCTTAGACAACCAATTGTGTCGCCACTATGGGTGCGGTTCCCGTGACATAGTGACAATACGAACTTCGGGGGTACCTTTTAGGTGACCCGATTTAATAATTTAAATAGTAGAGCCCTTTAAATTAATTCGAGGCGTGCCATGCCAAACAAAATCTACAGATACATGGCCCTCATTACCTGAACATTTAGAAAAGTCGAGGTGCGCTATTTAGCAAAATTCATGGCCCTCGAAAAGTTAAAAACGCGTAGCTGCTTTAGGCGCGTTATTTTAATAATTGAATTTCCTAAATTCGGGTGCGCATTTATGTGACCCAAATCCAAAATCCCGATGTTTAATTAAAAGGTGTTACAAATTACGGGTGCATTTATGTGACGTGATTCGTGACATATTTTGATTAACATTGCAATTCTCTAATAATTTTTTTTTTTTTAAAAAGCGGAAAAGCGGAATAAAGCGAAATGCACTATAGGCTAATAACAGGTATTAAAATTAGATAATAAAGCTGATTGTGACAATAAGCGACCGTGCTAAAACCACGGAACCCAAGGGTGCCTAACACCTTCCCGCGGGTTAACAGAATTCCTTACTTAGAATTTCTGGTTCGCAGACTTCTTTATGAAAGTCGAACTTTTCCTCGATCTGGGATAAAACCGGTGACTTGGAACACCAATTTAAATTTCCAAGTGGCGACTCTGAAAATAATTCAATAATCCCATTTCGATCAATGTCACTTTAATTGGAAAAACTCATTTTTATACATTTTCCTCTCCCGGGGAGTGTACGAAAAGAGGTGTGACACAAGGCAATGTGAAAGATCCCAATTTTTATTGTCTTATATCTCACTTTTAGTACTCTACATTTATAGTTGTGGAAAAGTTTTTAAACAAATTGACTTTGGTCACGATAATATTATTATGCATATATAAAAAGAGCTCAGGCAGACATTATTTTTTGTGAGAGTTAATTGTATTTAGTACTGATTTGTATTGCAAATCATGCTTCGAAGAATATAAAATTAACAAGAATAATTATAAACTACCTCTTCAAAGTTGTGTTTCTCTAAAAAATGGGTTTTCCTTATCTATCAGCTTAGGTTTCTCATTAGCAAAAAAATAAAATAAAATAAAAAGCGTAGTGTTTACCCTTAAATCAGGATAACAATTGAATTTGTTCGTGGTGCTAAGGATCCGTGAATCGGTTTGATACAATGTAAAAATATAACGTAAATGATTAAAGGACAATAAGCAAAAGGAAATAGCCAAACCACAAGAATTAAATAGCTGGTGATGAAATGTAAGAAATAGGCAAGCTTAGTGAACAGTAACAATGGCGATGAACAGTAACTTTATCAGTATTTTCTCTCAGAATGTGTTGTCCCCTACAGTGATGGTTGAATGCTCTTCTTATAGGTAGCTAAAAGAGTCCTAAACATGGTAAAAGTCTAATTACAAAGTAAATCCCTTGAATTTCGGGATGAAATATCCTGAAATGATGCTTTAACGTCTATAACGATTGAGATATTTGCTCCCGGCGAAATATCCGGTTCGAAACTGATCCCTTGTCACGAGATGCCCCCTTGGCCGACCGATATCGGTTGTCCCATTTCGGCTGCTCCAGCCTCTGTGTCCGACTTGTTGAATTCGGACCGGGGCAGCCCGGCCTCGTCTGCGCCCAGATCCGACTTCACTCGGTGGTATCCGACCTAATACACGTAGGTTTCTCAAATAATTTTCGTTTTCTATTGATGATAAAACTTCTAATTTTGAAATAGAAAATTTCTTGCTTCAATAATGTTTCCAAATTCCCAACTAAATGATCAATTAAAAACCCCTTATTCTAGCAAGAACCCAATATTTCTTGTGATTAAAGGCTCATGCAATATTAAGTGCCAACATGCTACGATTGCTTTAGTTGCCAAACCAAATTTGGAAAATTTTATGATGATAGTGCTTCTTCTTTTTCTGTCTTTTTGTGCTGAAATTAAAGTGCTTATAGTGCAGATTTTTTTTGGAGTTTTTAGTAAGTGGATCTTAGTGAATTCTAGAGATAATATTTATTAACCGACATTTGAAATCGAGGTATAGTTCGAAGAATTTATATTGCAAACCTGTATTTTATTTATGTGTTTTTTTCAATACTATAGATATATGTAAGGGCCCAATTGATGTGAATAGTTTAAATGAAAGGACTAGATTCATTGTGACA
Source organism: Nicotiana obtusifolia (assembly GCA_002018475.1). NCBI lineage: Eukaryota > Viridiplantae > Streptophyta > Magnoliopsida > Solanales > Solanaceae > Nicotiana > Nicotiana obtusifolia. Next base: position 4,599 of record MCJB01050550.1, read on the forward strand.
ATGCAAAAAAGTTTTTTCACTTATTAGTATTGTGCAATGCAAGTCCCTTTTGAGGGTTGCTCAGTTAGTAAAAACACCTCCACCTACGACCGTTAGGTCCTGAGTTCGAGTCACGCTGGAACGGAAGTGTGGAAACACTATAAATCCTCTTAATTTAGGAGGGATTTAAAAAAAAAAAAAGTCCCTTTTGAAATATATTCTAATATTTTGTCATTAATGGCTACTTGTTGCTTATCAAATGGGATATTAGTGTTCTTTGAAGGCTTCTTTAATTTGTGGCCATTACATTATTGTTGCATGTCTTTTTCTTTAGCAACATAATTAGATAATCATAAACTATGCACTATAAACAAATAAATAAATAAATAAATGTAAAGAAGAATGTACTAGATACTGAAAAAGTTATTCCAACCAACTAGGAAATTAACTGGTTGCATATATTAAAATTAACATATGGACTCGAAAAGATGTTCTCAACTTGCTCTTGAAAAAGTTGTTTTATTCGTTCATTAATATACTATGTGTTCTGTGAAAACATAAAAGATTTTGAGCAAAAGAGAATATTTATATATGTATCTACTGTATATGATTTTGAGTGGTTCTTTTCATTTTCAACACTTTGCCACCAATGAGTTAAGGTGTTTGATAGTTTACCATAAATTTGTATTTATCAGATAACAAATTATAATAATTGGAAGAATTATGATATTTTACTTAAGCCGTCTACCACAAGTGATTAACAAAAGCACTTTTTCACTCTTTTATATACTAGGAGATTTCACTTGGAAAAGAAAATATTCCATATTAACGGATTCGGGTCCATAACCATAGGTTCTAATGCACGAGATCTTGTAGCACTTGCCAATGAGGTCCTATCCATTAGTATTACACAGAAGAAATCAATTATAGACACTAATACAATTAGATCAATCAGCGTACGTAATCGACTTTCATGCCATCATGTCTTTCTGCCTAGCAGCGCTGGAAACCGATTTCATGTTACCAGCACCTCCACCCACGACCGTTAGGTACTGGGTTCGAGTCACGCTGGAGGGGAAGTGTGAAAACACTATAGATACTTCTAATTTGGGAGGGAAAAAATAAGTACTAAAAAAGGTGATGATAACTAGCGCAATTGCGGCATTAAATCTACTAGCTTATTTGACTTCCTCTATATGTTTTAATTGGTACATGTATTATTAGTGGTGGATTCAAGATTGAAGTTTATGAGTTCCGACACGAATTCACAATCAAATTTTAATAGATATTTAATGAATTTCTTAAAACATACACATGGTATGAGCAAAAACTAGTGTACATGAACCTTTGTGTTACTTATTTAGGATTAGCTGATAAATTCGGGAGTAAACTCGTATACATGCGAATATAGTGGTCTGTTGAATGTGTGGCAATCTCTTGGAAGCGTAAATAATAGTAAGATCAATTCCTTTTACACTTGGAGAAAATAATGTTCTTCGAAGAAGAAGAGGAGAAAATTATGTTAGAGGAGAGATAGAGTGGAGAGAGTTTTCATGGGAAAAGAGAGAGATAAATATTTTCGTGGTAACATTCCGTGGGTAACTTCCACGGCGGTGGGATATATATTAATAATATTATGTATTTACAATTACAGAGTATAAATGGAGAATAAATAGTACAACCTAAAATTAGGTTGAACCGCATAAGCAATTTGTATATTAATAAGGCTCCATACCTAACAAATAATATCCAACTAGAAGGTAGAAATGGCCTAAATATAAAATTACCCTCATGATTGTCCTTGAAAAGAAAGTAGGAAATCTATGAAATTATGTTTAAGTAGTGTCTGTAGAAGCCTTTCCCTTAATTTAGCTAATTTTCACATGTGACTGTCAACGAGGTCATAAGCCATATAAGATTAACAGTGGAGATTAGTATAAAGTCACTATCACTTTGACCACTTGATAAGCAACACCTTGTATCTGGACCACAATGTCACCAGACTCACCACTGTCTGTTTCTTTGTTATATTTATAGATGAAGTTTAGATTTGAGCCACAAAGTTCAACATTGGAGATTGTGTACGGCTAAAATTGGATTTATCCATATAAAGGAAGAACAAGATCGATCTTATCGACGATAGTAAGGCAGATAGGATCGATCTCGACATCGATGATGACAAGATAAGATCGATCTCAACCAACTGTATAATAGGAAGGGATCGACCTCAAGATTTCGAGATCTCTTTAGGTCGGTCTTATATTCAAACAAGAGATATCGATCGCTTGTCAGAAATCGTTGACAAAATAGTTGGGCGAATCAGGAATTCAGGACTATGACCCCGATTCTCATATCGAATACGAGGTGATGGCCTTGATACCGATATCGGCTTCAAGACCGATATCGGCTTCAAGACCAATATCGGGCTCGAAAATATGATTTTGATATCGGGCTCAAAGCTATAACTTCGAAACCGACTTTAGATCATATTTTTGTAATAGTCAATATGTCTGTTATGTTTCTCACAAATCACGCCTAAAGTCAAGAATACTGTTCAATCAACAAAAAGTAAAAGACTTTTTATTATTATAGAAGATTCTTTTGGCATAAAGGATCTTTCCTCTTCCCTATATATAGGAAATCCCCATTAATGTAAAGCATCCATGACTCAAAAAAAAGGCAGATACTAGTTTTTCCCCTCTTGTTGCTATCTTATCATTCAAACATTGCAATTTTGTTTACTTGTTATTTATTTATATTCTAGTATCAAATATATTCACGTATCTTTTATCCCACAAACAAATTCAATTGTGTTATTCGATTTTCGGGGTAAACAGAGATAAAGTAATACTTAACAAAGATAACTCCATTTCTAAGGTAATATAATATAAATAACATAATATAATAAACTAAATATTTAAATTACTTAAATTCCCTTCTAAGTAATTTAAATACCTTATTTTTACCAAAAAATTAAAATAAACACCAAATTTATTTGAAGGGATGTGATCTTCACATTAGTGAAAGTGATGGCTCTTCCCAATCTTTAAATCTAAAGGCAAACGTTTTTTGTGGGCAATATCAATTGAAATTAAAAAATAAACTTAAAGCCTAAATTCTAGAGACACAACTGTGATTAAAAAAAGAAAAAAGTTCATGGCTTTGGTTCACATCTATTTGTGATACGATACCTTCTTAGCAAGGTTCTATGGATTTTTTCAGCCCTTTTATTTTCCTTGAATTTGGCTTATGATTTGTATGATTTTTATTGGCTTGCTAGTCATAGCAATACTATTTTTCGATTCTTAATTTTATGCGACTAAAATAACACTTACTATCGTATAACGTGTCTGTCGATTAGCATTAATTTATGAAAATTAGTCGAAGCCAATAACGTTTCACGTCGGCTATTCTACTTTGTTTTAAAAAGATACTGACAATTAACCTAGCATATTAAAGTTAAAGTTATTTAGTAACATTATTGTTGTCACAATTTTATATATACATGTGTGTATACATGTAAATATATGTATACGGCTAAAATTGGATTTATCCATAAGAGACAAAATCGGTCAAAAAACGATTTCGATATCAACAACAACGAGACAAAACGAGAGGTCGATCTCAAGTATCAAACAATGGCACGACAAGAAGGGATCGACCTCGAGAGGTTGATCTCAAGTATCGAACAATGGCATGACAAGAAGGGATCGATCTCGAGAGTTCAAGAAATCGGCCCTTACTTCGAATAAGAAATATCAATCGCTTATCAGTCGTCATCATCGATTTATTTAGACAAATCGAGGTTATGACCCCGATTTTGATATCGAATTCGAGGTCATGATTCCAAGATCAGTATCGATTTCGAGAATACAGCCTCAGGGCTAATATTGAATTCAAGGCTATGACTTCGAGACCGACTTTGGATCATATGCTATATATAAAGATTGAAATAGTCAATATATCCGTTAAACCTATCCGTAAATCATGCCTAAAGTCAAGAAGACTATTCAATCATCAAAAGGAGAAGACTTTTTTATGATTATAGAAGATTTTTTTTGCCATAAAGAGTCTTTCTTTTTTTTCTATATAAAGAAAATTCTTATCAATGTAAAAGGACAACTGACATTCAGTAGTAAGAGAGACACAAACTCTTTGGCTCCTATTATTTCATCATCCAATATTGCAGTTTTTCTTATTTGTTCTACACTTGCATTCTTGTGTCAAATATACCCACGTATCTTTTATCCCACGTACAAATTCAATTGTGTTATCTAATTTTCGGGGTAAACAGTGCGCCTACCGTGGGGCATTAGATAATTTTGGTCATATGATACCAAATTCTTTGTCATACATTACTTTTCTTCCATTCTACTATAAATTTCTTTTTAGAAAATTAACAGAATGTCAAATTCTCAATCAACACCTCTTCACATCGGTAATGAATCCAGCCACCAAGACGAAAATAACAACATGAATCACGGTAACGATTGTCCGATCCCAGGACAAATTGATGCCAACTCACAGGTGGCAACTGACGTCAACCCACCCGTTGGGCCTAAAAATGGCGTCCCAGGTCAAGCTCGATTATCAAACCAAAACACTCATAATGTTGATGAAAACGGAATCAACCTATGTGTTATCTTCGAGATGTTGCAGGCGTAGCAAGTAGCGATCGCTCAACTACAAAGCCAAAGCTTTGCACCAAAGCTAGCTGAGCCCGAACTATTTCGAGAGGTTACTTGCAGGGGTGAATCAATCTTAGAAAGATTGAATAATCATGAGTCGGGGTCTAACTCCGAAATTGCAAAATGACTCGAAGAGCTGACTAAGCGTTTGGAATCAGGAGAAAAAATGATTGAAGCAAACGACAAAAAGGTAGAGACATACAATTCCAAGGTAGATCAAATTCCAGGAGCGCCCCCAGTTTTGAAAGGCCTTGATTCCAGAAAATCCATACAAAAACCTTTTCCACCTAGTGCTGCTCTAAAATCTATTCCCAAAAATTTTCGCATGCCAAACATACCCAAATACAACGGCACAACCGACCCCAATGAGCATATTACCTCCTATACGTGTGCTATCAAAGGAAATGATTTGGAGGACGATGAAATTGAATCCGTCCTATTGAAAAAATTCGGAGAAATCCTATCAAAGGGGGCTATGATATGATATCATAATTTACCTGCTAATTCTATTGTTTCGTTTGCTATGCTTGCAGATTCTTTCATTAAAGCACATGCAGGTGCTATTAAGGTCAAAACCAGAAATACGATCTCTTCAAGGTAAGACAAAGAGATAACGAGATGCTGAGAGAGTTCGTGTCCCAATTTCAAATGGAACGAATGAACCTACCACCGATCACAGATGATTGGGCCGTACAAGCTTTTACACAAGGGCTTAACACAAGAAGCTCTATATCTTCTCAACAACTAAAGCAAAATTTGATAGAGTATCTGGCCATTACGTGGGCCGATATACACAATCGGTATCAATCAAAGATTAGAGTTGAAGATGATCAGCTCAGATCCTCGAGTGGTTCCATTTGTCCAACTAGATCATCTCACAGGAGAAGTATCAATCTTGAACCAAGATCGAGTAATGGTCGACATCGACCATATAGAAAAAACTCAAGGAACAGCAGGCCCGGGCAGAACTTTGCAGGAGACCACAGCAGGAATAATCGAAGCCAAAATAATAGGTGGCTTGTAAGTAAAAACGCGTTCGACAGACCCTCCGAACCTAAAGAGGCTCCAAGAATATCGGAGTATAACTTTAACATCGATACTTCCGCCATTGTGTCAGCTATCGAGCATATCAAAGACACTAGATGGCCTAAACCATTACGATCGGACCCTGCGCAAAGGGATCCCAATCAATTATGCGAGTACCATGGTACTCATGGTAAAAAAACGGAGGATTGTTGACAACTAAGAGAAGAAGTGGCTCGCCTATTCAATAATGGACACCTTCGAGAATTTTTGAGTGACCGAGCTAAGAATCACTTCAACAACAGGAGCAATAACAGGCAAGCAGAGCAAGAGGAACCCCGACATATTATCAATATGATAGTCGGAGGGACCGATACCCCTCAAAGACCGATTTTGAAGTGTACCAAAATATCCCTTTCAAGGGAGAAACGGAGTATGGAATATTTGACAACAAAAACATTATTTTTCGATGACAAATACGCAACAGGGATTGTACAACCCCATAATGATGCACTGGTAATTTCTATCTTAGTCCATGAATTTCAAATTAAACGTGTGTTGATTGATCCAGGTAGTTCTGCCAACATTATTCGATCCAATGTTGCAAATCAACTCGGCATGGCATATAAAGTTATTCCAACAGTCTGAGTTCTTAATGGTTTCAACATGGCCTGTGAAACCACAAAAGGTGAGATCACACTTTTAGTAAATATCGCAGGAACTATACGAGAAACGGTATTTTTTGTGATCGAAGGGGATATGAGATATAACGCCTTACTCGGTAGGCCATTTATTAAAATTCCCAACCGACGACGGAGTTAAAATAATATACGGAGAACAACCGACGGCAAAAGAAATGTTCACCATCGAAGATAGAAACTCAACATTGAAGACCTCCACATCCAAGGAACAGGAACAAATAGATCAAGATCGGGCAAAATAGCAGTCACAACAACTGTTATCTACAGGTCCAGACGAGCACGGAGAAATCGAAGATGAAAATTATTCGGTTCCCAGATCTTTTATAACGCCCGAAGAGTCCGATGTTACCAAATTGACAATCGAGGAGTTGGAGCAAGTCATACTGAGGGAAAGTTCACCCGATCGAAAGGTATATCTAGGCACGGAGCTAGACTCCGAGCTTAGAACAAAACTCATTAATTTTCTTTTTACTAAGGAAGATTGTTTCGCTTGGTCCCATCTCGACATAAAAGGCATCCCTTTTGAAGTGGTGACTCACAAACTCAGCTTGGATTCAAAGTTTCATCCGATAAAGCAAAAAAGAAGGCCTCAATCCGATGTTAAGCATGCCTTCATAAAAAACGAGGTATATAAATTGCTTAAAATAGGATCTATTTCGGGAAGTTAAATATCCGGATTGGTTAGCAAACATAGTACTAATCCCCAAGAAGGGCGATAAATTAAGAATGTGCATAGATTATAAGGATTTAAATAAAGCATGTACCAAAGATCATTTCCCTCTGCCTAGCATCGATTGCATGATCGACGCAACGGCCGGCCATGAGATTCTCAGCTTTCTCGACGCCTATTCCGGTTATAATCAAATAAGGATGCACCCGGATGATCAGGAAAAGACTTCTTTTATTACTAAGTATGGGACATATTGTTATAATGTAATGCCATTTGGATTAAAAAATGCTGGTGCCACGTACCAACGCTTAGTGAATCGAATGTTTGAAAAACAAATAGGAAGATCGATGGAAGTATATATCGATGACATGTTAGTTAAATCCCTTTGGGTAGAAGACCACGTAACATATTTGCAGGAGATATTCGGTATATTGAAACAATACAACATGAAGCTCAACCTCGAAAAATGAGCATTCGGTGTGGGATCAGGTAAATTCCTTGGGTTTATGGTGTTGAATCGAGGGATCGAGATCAATCCTGATAAGATCAAAGCAATCAAGGATATCACAATAGTCAACAATGTGACAGCCGTACTGAGATTGACCGGGCGGATAGCTGCACTAGATCGATTTATCTCGAGGTCCTCAGATAAAAGTCATCGATTCTTTGCGCTACTAAAGAAAAACAACAGCTTCACATGGACTCCAGAATGTCAACAAGCTTTGGAACAGCTCAAAAGGTATTTGTCAAATCCACCACTTCTTCACACTCCAAAGCCAGGTGAACAATTATACTTGTACATAGCTGTATCGAAAGTAAGCGGAGTATTAGTCAGAGAAGAACAAGGTACACAATTTCCTATCTATTATGTTAGTAAAACCTTGTGTGATGCAGAAACTAGATATCCTCACTTAGAAAAATTGGCATTAGCTTTATTAAGTGCATCTAGGAAATTGAAACCATATTTCCAAAGCCATCCCATATGTGTCTTAACTACGTACCCGTTAAGGAATGTCATGCACGAGCCCGAGCTGTCAGGTCGACTAGCTAAGTGGGCTATAGAAATAAGTGGTTACGACCTCGAATTTCGACCTCGAAATACTATCAAATCATAAGTCTTGGCAGATTTTGTGGCTGACTTTACCCCGTCCTTGATACCAGAGGTCGAAAAAGAACTATTAGCCAAATCAGGGACCAAATCAGGAATCTGGACCCTCTTTACAGATGGGGCTTCAAATGCAAAAGGGTCCGGGCTTGGCATCGTATTAAGACCACCAACAAGTAATATAGTTAGACAATCTATTAGAACTGTGAAATTGACTAACAATGAGGCCGAATGTGAGGCCATGATTGTAGGGCTAGAACTTGCTAAGAGCTTGGGAGCAGAAGTAATCGAAGCCAAATGCGATTCCCTCCTCGTAGTGAATCACGTCAACGGGACATTTGATGTCAGAGATGAGCGAATGCAACAATATCTGGATAAATTACAAATAACATTGCATCGATTCAAAGAATGGACTTTACAACATATATCTCGAGATCAAAATAGTGGGGCCGATGCCCTTGCTAGTTTGGGCTCATCAATCGAAGACAGCGACCTCAGATCTAAGGAAGTTATTCAACTTATGATATCAGTGGTCGAAGAAGGACATGCTGAGATCAACTCAACAAGTCTGACATGGGACTGGAGAAATCAATATACAGAGTATCTCGGTTCAGGAAAGTTGCCCTCGAATAAAAAGGAATCGAGGTCCTTGCATACAAAGGCTGCCCGATTCGTCTTATCAAAGGACAAAGTTTTATTCAGAAGGACATTCGATGTCCCACTCGCAATATGCCTAGGACTAGGAGACACCGATTATATTTTAAGAGAAATCCACGAAGGTACATGTGGAAACCATTCGGGCGCTGAATCCCTCATTCAAAAAATAGTCAGGGCCGGTTATTATTGGAACAGTATCAAAAAAGATGCTAAAGAATTTTCGAAAATGTGATGGATGTCAAAGGCATGCTCCGATGATGCACCAAGCCGGGGAAACTCTCCATTCAGTCTTATCACCACGGCCATTCATGAAATGGGGAATGGATATAGTGGGCCCCCTCCCTTGGGCCCCAGGTAAAATTCAATTTATTTTATTAATGACTGATTATTTTTCTAAATGGGTGGAAGCATAGACATACGAAAAGATCAGAGAAAAGGAGGTCATCAATTTTATATGGGACAACATTATATGTTGATTTGGGAAACCTACTTAAATCGTATGTGATAATGAAAAACAATTCATCGGTAGCAAAATCACCAAATTTCTGGAAGATCACAAAATCAAAAGGATCTTATCGACATCTTACCACACCAGTGGGAACGGGCAAGCGGAATCTACTAACAAAACCATAATGTAGAACCTTAAGAAAAGGTTAACTGATGCAAAGGGGAAGTGGAAGGAAATGTTGCCCGAAATCCTATGGGCTTATCGAACTACTTCGAAATCCAGCACCGGTGCCACCCCATTTTCTCTTGTTTATGGAACTGAAGCCTTGATACCAGTCAAAGTTGGAGAACCAAGCCTTCGATTTCGATATGCAACCAAACAATTGAATCATGAGGCCATGTTCACAAGCCTCGAGTTGCTCGATGAAAGACGCGAGGTTGCCCGCGTTCGATTAGCTGCCCAAAAGCAACGAATCGAGAGATATTATAATCGAAGGGCTAACCTTCGATATTTCAAGGTTGGAGATCTGGTACTTAGAAAGTTCACTTAAAATACACGAAATCCTAGCAAAAGGAAATTAGGATCGAACTGGGAAGGACCTTACCATGTCATCAAAATTACAAGGAAGGGATCTTACATTCGCGAAACCATGGATGTCAGGCAATTACCAAACAATTGGAACAATTCACCTGAAACGATATTACTGCTGAGGTATAACCCATTTTTCGCTTATATATCATATTTTTTTTAAAGCTGACATTTGCAGGAAACGTATAGAGGACGATATAAATCTCTGAAAGAATTTTTCGACAAGGTTTTTAATGAGGCAAAAAGGGAATCGTGTTAACTTATATCCAAAGTTGGATGTTACACCTGAATCAATGTTCACAAACAGCAGAAGTGAAATCAGAGTACCAATATATAAGCATCGATGTAAGGGTCAAACGGTCGATTAAAACCGTGTCCATATAAATTGTTTTGATCTATACGCAATACTGTTGTATATGCATATTGGGAATAAAATATTCTTTCATACGGACATCCTGTTGCTGACTTATTATAGGCTAAGGCCCAACGTCTAGTTCATTACACTCGAGGGCACACATCTTATTTGGCTAAGTCCGATTTTATAGGCTAAGGCCCAATGTCGAGTTCATTGCACTCGAGGACACACAACTTATTTGGCTAAGTCCGATTTTATAGGCTAAGGCCCAATGTCGAGTTCATTACACTCGAGGAAGATAAGCTTCTTTTGCTAAATCAAAAGGGTTAAGTCCGATTTTATGCTAAGGGCACATGTCGAGTTCATTACACTCGAGGACACACAACTTATTTGGCTAAGTCCGATTTTATAGGCTAAGGCCCAATGTCGAGTTCATTACACTCGAGGACACACGGCTTATTTGGCTAAGTCCGATTTTATAGGCTAAGGCCCAATGTCAAGTTCATTACACTCGAGGACACACAACTTATTTGGCTAAGTCTGATTTTATAGGCTAAGGCTCAATGTCGAGTTCATTACACTCGAGGACGATAAGATTCTTTTGCTAAATCAAAAGGGTTAATTCCTATTTTATAGGCGACCCAATTTCGAGTTCATTACAATCGAGGACGATAAGCTTCTTTTGCTAAATCAAAAAGGGTTAAGTCCGATTTTAAGCTAAGGCCCAATGTCGAGTTCATTACACTCGAGGACACACAACTTATTTGTCTAAGTCTGATTTTATAGGCTACGGCCCAATGTCGAGTTCATTACACTCGAGGACACACAACCTATTTGGCTAAGTCCGATTTTATAGGCTAAGACCTAATGTCAAGTTGATTACACTCGAGGACAATAAGATTCTTTTGCTAAATCAAAAGGGTTAAGTCCGATTTTAGGCTAAGGCCCAATGTCGAGTTTATTACACTCGAGGACGTTAAGTTTCTTTTGCTAAATCAAAAGGGTTAAGTCCGATTTTGTAGGCTAAGGCCCAATGTCGAGTTCATTACACTTGAGGACACACAGCTTATTTGGCTAAGCCCTAGTTTATAGGCTAAGGCCCAATGTCGAGTTCATTACACTCGAGGACACACAACTTATTTGGCTAAGTCCGATTTTAGGCTAAGGCCCAATGTCGAGTTCATTACACTCGAGGACACACAACTTATTTGGCTAAGTCCGATTTTATAGGCTAAGGCCCAATATCGAGTTCATTACACTCGAGTACACACATCTTATTTGTCTAAGTCCGATTTTCTAGGCTAAGGCCCAATGTCGAGTTCATTACACTCGAGGACACACGGCTTATTTTGGCTTAATTCGATTTTGGAGGCTAAAGTTCAAATTTCGGTTTGAGCATGAAGAGTACGTACTTTTAAAATATTAGTCATCAGTTCTATAAGTACAAAGAGTTGACACAATTCAAACAAGAAAGAGGAGAAAAGATCTTTTATATACAAACGAAATTACAAAATAAAGATTATGAATACAGGGGATGTCTTTACTCGAAGTCATTTTCCTTTTCTCCATTCGGGAAGGCCCGTTTTTCAGCTTTGGCTTCAAGCTTTTTTGCATCTTCGACCTCGGTAGAAAGATCGAAGCCTGGAGCTTGTAATTCTTCAAGAACGGAAAGCCGGGTTTGGCATCTGGTATAATCAGCTAGAATCTTCGATTCTTCTGGGGTAGCCTTAGCATCGGCTCTATATTAGGCCACTATTGCATCGGCATCAGCCTTTGATGTAACAATATCCGATTTTGCCAACTGTAGATCATTGACCAAAACATCTCGGTCCAAAATAAGTGTATCGACCCGAGATCGAAGGTCATCGGTGCTATTAGTCAGAGCCCTAATTTTTTCTTGAAAAATTTCTCTTTCTGAGGTCAGCTAATCGGCCTTATTTTTCCATTGATTAGTCTCCGCCCTAGCCTCGTTCAGTTCAGATCGAAGTTGGTCTATTCGGTCAAGTTGCTGCCTCATCTGATCGATCATACCAGTGTTTTCTCTGCGCACGAAGTATAGCTCAGCCCGAAGGGTCGACATCTCCACTTCAAGACGTTGACGACGTGCCTTTTCGTCCCTTAGCCGAAGAAAAGATTCATGGAAGCACCAAGGACTATAAATATCATAGAAACAAAACAGTTAGTCAGATAAAAAAGTAAACGGCAAAATGTTGGACAAAGCTTAGAAAAAATTGTTACCTTATTTTGTGCTTGTTGGGCTTCACAAACAAGCAGGCCTCATCCACCACGTCCATTGCGGCCTGATCTTTTTTGGTTAACAGACATCGAAGATAACTGGCCACCCCCACAGGCGCAGAAAGGGCCCCAGTATCTTTGGGAATGGCAAATTTTATTATTCTTTTTCGATCAGGATTGGAACTCGGAGCAGGAAATCTATCGACCAATTTGAGATCGAAAGATGATTTGCTCGTTTCAGTGGAAGGACTTTTCCTCGGCAGGTCGAGCCCAAAGGTATCCGCCGATGGCACTCCATCAAAAAAATGTTCAAAAGGCCCCCCCAATAAATGGCCTTTACCCGGTGAAGATGCCTTCACGGTTCAGGCTTCATTGAAAGTTGACTCCAAAAAAGAAGGGGAGTCTATTGTTTCCTGGGGGTCCGAAATTCCCTGCGTCGCCCCTGCGGTATCAACAAAGTCCTCAGTTCTCGATCCCATCCCAGGATCCTCTACTTGATGGAGATGTGCTTCATCGGTTGCCGGCTCAGGGGTTATCCGAGATGGGTCACAGCCCGAGTGTTTAAGGCCTTCATTTTCCTCGGAGTCGCCATCTTATCGAATATCTAACTTCGAGCGTTTCCTAAGAACTATGCTTCTTTTCTGCCTTTTTCTCCTTTCGGGCACAGGAGAACTATGGACCTCTTTTCTTTTCCTCTCCTCTTCCTGCTCTGAAGCAGAAGGGCGGCTAGGGATCTTTTTAACAAGGGGCTCCGGCCTCAACTTGGCATCCTTTGATAGACCTATAAAGAAAGAGGAAAATAGATTAGTGGCAACATTTAACACATAAATCATGAAATGTGGATATTATCGACCTCATCATGATTTTTTGCCTCCCACAAGCCCTTCGATATTTCACGCCAAGCGCGTTCGGAGTAGCTTTTCTGAGCAACCACATTCAGGACCCACACTTCCAAGTTTTGGATCACGGCCGGCGCTTGAGCAACGGCTACATATTGCAAAGAGATTAATGAGATAATGAAGGGAAGGCAACAATACAAAATAAGATAAGAAATAATTCTTACGGTTCATGTTTCACTTTTCAAGGAACGGCATATCTTCAGCAGGGATTAAGTCCGAGGTCTTTATTCGTACAAACCGGCACATCCAACCCCGGTCCTTATCCTCATCAATTCTCGAAAAAGGGGCCTTGCTTGCCCGACGAATAAGTTTTATTAGCCCCCCTCGGAAAATTCGAGGGCTATACAAACGCAACAGATAGTCGATGGTAAAAGGGTGCCCATCAACCTTGTTCACCAAGAAACGAAAAAGATAAATTATTCGCCAAACAGAGGGGTGAATTTGGCACAACGTAACATTATACCTTTTGCAAAAGGCAACTATGATGGGATCCAAAGGTCCGAATGTGAAAGGGTAAGTATACATGTTCAATTAACCCTCCACATGGGTTGTAATTGCTTCATCCGACGAAGGAATTATCACTTCTTTGCCAACCCAATTGCATTCCATCTTCACCCTTTCGATGGTTTTGCCCGTGATCGAACTTATATATCTACTCACCAGTTCGCTTCGACCCGGTACGGAGGAAGCTTTCTCTACTTTGAAATCAAAACCGATGGAACACCCAACCGGTATAAAAACTTTTAAAGGGGGTTCGGCCGTAGTTTTTTCAGCAACAGGTTTAACGGGCTCAGTTTCTTCTATAGGCTAAGAAGAAGAAGGTTGTTGCTTCTGAGGAACAGACTTATGTGTCTTCGCCATCAGAAATATAAGGATGTAAAGGCAAACGAAAGAGAAGAAATTTCTTGAAGGAGGATAGTAAAGAAGATGAACTATGTTATATTCAAGAAAAGCAAAGTACAAAAATGAAGGGCAAGGAGACTATTTATAAACCTTTCAAAAAAGAGGCAGTTCAAAACCCAAAATAAGGAGGCATTAATTGAATTGCAGGTTTTGTCGACAAGTGACACGCGAAAGGACGTTTTCTTGACCGCAGACGTCATCCTGCTGCCATCACTCGCCAATACGGTCTTCTCGTTTCTTTTTGATATGACACCTCGAATCCTGTGTCATATATAAGTGTACCTACATTTGACCTAATTTTGAGGTTGGCGGCTCACATCATTTCTTGTCATTACTCTCCAAAAAAGGAGGGGGCTGTCTGTATACGGTTAAAATCGGATTTATCCATAAGAGACAAAATCGGTCAAAAGTCGATTTCGATATCAACAACAGCAAGACAAAACAAGAGGTCAATCTCAAGTATCAAATAATGGCACGACAAGAAGGGATCGACCTCGAGAGGTCGATCTCAAGTATCGAACAATGGCATGACAAGAAGGGATCGATCTCGAGAGATCAAGAAATCGGCCCTAGCTTCGAATAAGAAATATCGATCACTTATCAGTCGTCATCATTGATTTATTTAGACAAATCGGGGTTATGACCCCGATTTTGATATCGAATTCGAGGTCATGATTCCAAGATCGGTATCGATTTCGAGAATACAGCCTCAGGGCTAATATCGAATTCAAGGCTATGACTTCGAGACTGACTTTGGATCCTATGCTATATATAAAGATTGAAATAGTCAATATATCCGTTACACCTATCCGTAAATCTAAGTCAAGAAGACTATTCAATCATCAAAAGGAGAAGACTTTTTTATGATTATAGAAGACTTTTTTGCCATAAAGAGTCTTTCCTTTTTTCTATATAAAGAAATTTTTTATTAATGTAAAAGGACAACTGACATTCAGTAGTAAGAGAGACACAAACTCTTTGGCTCCTATTATTTCATCATCCAATATTACAGTTTTTCTTATTTGTTCTACACTTGCATTCTTGTGTCAAATATACCTACGTATCTTTTATCTCATATACAAATTTAATTGTGTTATTCGATTTTCGAGGTAAACAATATATAAGTATGTATTTGTGGTGATTTCAATCTTTAATATATGTGTTACGAAAAATTATGTGTATCGTAGTTGTTTATGTGACATTATATTAGTACAAATATATACACTTGATATGAATTTTATTTAATGCTTTGTGGTGTTATTACAGATTTAATATTGCGTCAAATTATCACTAATTTTAATCTCATACTTTTCGCATGTAGTTTTCATGTTAGCAACAGTGAAAGCACTTATTAGAAAATGACGGAGCAAGAGAATAGAAATAATAATAATAGTTATAAATGAACGTAAGTTAAAATCACACGAGTTTCATTGAAATTGATCATTAACATACGATATGGATAAGTTGATGAAATTTCTAATTTTGAAATATAAGTATGATCAAATAACTATTACTTTATGGGCAGATTTTGTCGAAAACGATGGTGAATTCAGACGGAAAAAAAAAATGATTTCATACATGCAGAAATCACAACGAGTGAATCTTCTACCAAATTATTCTAAGAATTCAATTTTTTCTCCTAATATAATGAAAGATATGCTTTCATATTCATCCGAAAAAATAATATTATGTATGTTTACGTTTTGCAATAATGATAAATAAAGCATATGATCAAACAATCTCTAATGGTGGATTGTATGTATGTCAACATGTATTCTCACATGGCCAATTATATGAGAATATTCCGTCTATGTTGCACTTTCAAGAGGGCTATTACTGTCGATGAAGAGTTTTGATTATGACAGAGCAATAGAAATAAATGAAAGGAAACATTAAATGAGATACGCTTCATTATGTGTTTATACCTTTTAAAATAAAAATAAGTAACAGAAAAATATAAGTATCAAATTAAACTTTGATTGTTCATCTTCTTATGTTCGGATAATATCCAATCATTTTTATCTCGACAAATAAGCTACCAAATAAAATCCACATTGATCATTCACAAAACTTATGCTTATTCTTTCATGTGTAAAGCTTTACAAAACTTTATTCCACTAATGTTGATACTATTTTGTAAAATCGTATATTACAATATTCAGTATACACGTGTAATGCATGTGTTGATATATATATATATA
>MCJB01050550.1:21390-54861 GCA_002018475.1 Nicotiana obtusifolia
TATATATATATATATATATATATATATATATATATATATATATATATTGTGTGTGTGTGTTGTGAAAATACGAGGAATGTAAGGTACAAGAAGTAATAAATAAATAAAACTCAGGCGGCAAAGCCGATCATATGCAAACGTATGCCAAATAAAGTAGGCGGCAGAGACGACCGAATGCAAGCATGCTAATACAAGATTAAAACATAAAATCTGGCGGCAGAGCCGACCAGAAATATTATTGATAATAAGAAATTAAAATAAAACAGATATTAAAAATTGAAACTTAAAACCTTACAGGGTATAGAGCTCTTTAAGTGTTGAGAATGTTTAGAGAGAGGAAATGTGAGAATTCTGAAATTTGGGAGAGGAAATGAATGCCCTCTTCCGTGAGTGAGGTTGTCTATTTATAGAACTATAGACCGTGCTACAGTGAAATTGTACAGTATTTTGCTAGAGTGAACTACAGTGATAAGTGTACAGTAATCTATAGTAACATTGCTACAGTCTTTCTGGAAAATTCTTTGCTGGCGTCATGTCTGATGTCACCGACAAATTGGTCCTGATTTTGACTTATTCTGGATCATAGTCAGGATCATCCTCTTCTTCTGATTGTTGTTCAAATGAATTGGATGAATGTTGATCGGGAACCTTTCCCTTGAGCTGTTGTAGAATGTTTTCCATCTACTGGATGTAGTCTTCTTTGCTGGTAGAGCCTACTAACTTTGCTTGAATTAACCTTCTCTGCTGCAAAAATAAAGTGTTTGCTACATCTGTAGGTGACAGGAATTTGGGGTTGCTGGAAAACCATTTTCTAACTACTGGTAAGTAAGTGTCCATGGCATCCCTCCATACCTAGTACCACTTACAATAGCCTTGAAGGGATAACCAAGGCATACCTCTGAATATATATATATATATATATATATATATATATAACATCAGTTCTAATAGTATTATTCGGATTACATGCAAAAGAAATAATTAAAATAGTTTAACTAATGAAAATAACATAATACGAATTCCAACATAAAGTGAAAAGTAGAAAGAATCTCAAACTCAAAGTGAAAATTCTCATAACAATTGATATATTACTCTTTCCCAAAAGAAGGACAAGTAAGAACTAAAGGATATAAAGTTTTAAACAAAAAAGAGTTAACCTTCATGAAAACCAACTTGAAAATAACTTTGTAGTTCAATCAAAGAATAAGGTTTGCAATTTCACAAAGGTAGGTCAAATCCTTTGATAAGAGCTTCCGATAATATTTTGTCTTTTAGTGTGTGTCCTGGTCTCTGATAGAGATCCGAGAATTTTAGTAGTTTTCGCGTTTGTAAATTCACAATATGGAAAATCTGATTTCCATTCTACGAAACATTGAACATTATTTATTTATATTTATCTAGGGAAATCTAGAAAATAACGAAAAATAACCCAAAATAAATTTTTTCAAGAAAAGTCCAAGTCTAGCCTCCAAATTGATGGTATGGTATCCAGGTCGATGGTCTAGAACTGGCATAGATTTCAAAGTTGTTGTTTAGGCTCCTAGGACAATGACCTGACCTTCAGGTCGATGGCCTGATATTGCGACCCGGAATCCCAACCTCGGGGTCTTGATAGCATTTAATATCCCTTTACTAGGCAAGCCGACATGAAATAGAAAATTAACTGATTTTTATCAATTGAAAACCAAATATTAATAATGATAATGATATAAAATATTAATAATGATAATGATATAAGTCTGAAGTAGAGAAAAATAATATCGAAGAACAAAATCTAAACATATCTCAGAATCCGGAGTCACGAATACATGAGCATCTTGAGTGCTACAATAATAATATGAATGAAATGGCACGACATCACTCTTAGTGTTTTTCTCTCTTCCTCGCCAAGTAATAATGATAATGTAAATGAAATGGCATGGCATCACCCTTCGTGCTTTTACTCTCTTCCTCACCGTGTAGTAATGGTAATATGAGTTCGAATAATAAATAATGCGGAGAAAAAATTTAATTTCAAATATGGTGCCATGATATCAAACTTCAACTTCCAAAAATATTCAACAACTTTGAAATAAGCAATAATTACGAAACGAATAATCAAAAAAGTAATAATCTAACCTAAGCATGGGTATCATAATTAACAGAACAATAAAATACAAAGAAATAAGTTCCACCCACATGCATTAAGCCAATGACAACGCATAAGTACTCGTCAACTCACATATACGTTGTCCCCACGCATAAAACATGTAGCAAATAGACCAACTACTCCTAATCCCTCAAGTAAGGTCAACCTGACACTTACCTCATTTCGCAACCAAATCAATGCTCAATCGTGGCTTTTCCTCTTGAATTAGCCTTCAAATCAATCAAATCTAACTAAATATAGTTCAAATAATTCAAAATAAGCTTTAGAAACTACCCACGAATGAAAAAGATTCAATCTTTAATATTTTTGGAAAAAAATTAATAAAAGTCAACTTCGGGCCCCCTTGGTCAAAACCCGAGATTCGAACCAAAATCCGATTTTTTATTCACCCTCGAGCCCGATTATGTGATCAGTTTTGAAATCCGACGTTAATTTGAGGTCTAAATCTCAATTTCTCAAATCTCCAATTTTTACCTAAATCCGTAATTTCGACCATAAAAAAACGTAGATTAAAGGTTAAAATCAATGGGTATATATGAACATGTAAGGAAACAAGTTAAAATCTACTAACCTATGAAGTTTGGATAAAAAACCTCTTCAAAATCGTCTCTAGGCCGAGCTCAAACTTAAAAATGGTGAAAAATAACTTAATTCCCGACTTTGGGACCTTTTAATCACTGGGGGTCATGACTTCTTCACGTTCGCGAATGGCCTGATGCGTTCGCGAAGAATAACGACCCTAGTGGCGTTCGCATCCGCGATGGCCTGTCTCCCCTGACCTTCGCGTTTGCATAGAGTAACAGACCAACTCCCCTAGGTCCCTCCCTAACACTACGCGTTCACGAAAGGGGTGTCGCGTTCGCGACCAGCTCATCGCATTCGTGATGAGTAATTTCCTCCCCAACTTAGATTCCCTTTCGCGATAGCGAAACACGTTGCACCAGACACCAGAAACTTAGCTGAAGCTGCGGTCTCTAAGTCCAAAAATGACTCGTAGCCTATCAAAAATACACCCCAGCCCCTCGGGTTCCAAACCAAACATGCACACAAGTGTAATAACATCATACGAATTCGCTCACGCAATCAAAACTCCAAAATCTAGAACTACGAATCGGATATCAAAATGCATGAAATTTTCAAAGAAACTCAAGAACTTTCAAATATCAGATCAACTCTGTTTTGCAACAAATTTCGCAGACAAGTGTTAAATAATAAAATGAACCTATACCAAGTTCCGAAACCTAAATCTGAACTCTGTACTTATAAAGTCAACCTACGGTCAAATTTCAGAATTCTTTAAAACCTTCAAATTATTAGGTTTCAACAAATCACGTCAAAATAAAACGCCCAGTCCAAAATCACGATACAGACCTAGAGGGATTGTCAAAATACATATCCGGGTCCATTTATATGATATTGACCGTAGTCAACTCAAATCATTTTAAGGATAAAACTCATATTTTCTTCGGTTTTTCACATAAAATTTTTCTGAAATAAGACACGGACTGTGTTCGCAAATTGAGAAATACTACACAAAGCTAATCAAGGTCTCGGAATACGAAAATAAAGGCTAAAACTCATAATGACCTATCGGGTCATCACATTATCTACTTTTAAACAAACGTTCGTCCTCAAACGGACATAGAAAGGTACTTGGACTCTCTATTGCACTGTAATAGAAGGATAACTCTTAGACCTCAACTTTAGGACCTGTCGTGGTAGAATGGCCACCGGCTCCTCCTCATAAGTCAAATCTTTGTCCAATTGAACTGAGCTAAAATCTAATACATGGGACGGATCACCATGATACTTCCGGAGCATGGAGACATGGAACACTGGGTGAACTGCTGATAGGCTAGGTGGGAACACATACTTGTAGGCCACCTCACTAACTTTCTCAAGAATCTCAAAGGGTCCCATCTACCTAGGGCTCAACTTGCCCTTATTTCCGAACCTCATCACACCCTTCATGGGTGAAATCGTAGCAAAACCCTCTCTCCAACCATGAATGCAACATCATGAACTCTACGATTGGCATAACTCTTCTGCCTAGACTGAGCAGTGCGAAGTCGATCGGTCATATTGTCCTTTCTCAAGGCATCCTGAACCAAATCGTTACCGAACAACCGAGCCTCTCCCTGTATTAACCAACCAATTGGAGAACGACACTGCCTCTCATATAAGGCCTCATAAAGAGCCATCTGGATACTCGATTGGTAGTTGCTGTTGTAGGTAAACTCTGCAAGCGGCACGAACTGATCCCAAGAATCTCTAAAATCCATAACACAGGTGTGAAGCATATCCTCCAATATCTGAATGGTGCGCTCGGATTGTCCGTCCATCTGGGGGTAAAATGTTGTACTCATTCAACCCATGTGCCTAATTCATGCTGTGCGGCCCTCCAGAAGTGTGATGTCAACTATGTACCCCAATCAGAAATAATGGACACCGGTACACTGTGAAGACGAACAATCTCGCCGATATAGATCAACCAACTGCTCCGAAGAATAGGTAACTACCACTGGAATGAAATATGCCGACTTAGTCTACCTATCCATAATGGCCAATACTGCGTCAAATTTCTTCGAAGTCCATGGGAGCCCAACAAAGAAATCCATGGTAATACGCTCCCACTTCCACTCTGGAATCTCAAGTCTCTGAAGCAAACAACCAAGCCTCCAATGCTCATACTTTTCCTGCTGGCAATTCAATAACCGATCCACATATGCAACTATATCTTTCTTCATTCTTCTCCACCAATAATGCTTCCTCAAATCATGATACATCTTGGCGTCACCCGGATGAATGGGATATCGTGAACTGTGGGCCTCCTCAAGAATCAACGAACGAAAACCA
Source organism: Nicotiana obtusifolia (assembly GCA_002018475.1). Classification (NCBI taxonomy): domain Eukaryota; kingdom Viridiplantae; phylum Streptophyta; class Magnoliopsida; order Solanales; family Solanaceae; genus Nicotiana; species Nicotiana obtusifolia. Next base: position 26,396 of record MCJB01050550.1, read on the forward strand.
TCCACATTGGGCACACAAATCTGACCTTGCATCCGCAACACCCCATAATCTCCAATATAACCTGCTTGGCATTACCGTGTCGCATCGTTTTCATAAGGTCAAGCAAATGGGGGTTGTCATACTGACGCTCTGATTCACTCATACAAAAAAGACGAAGAGATCTTGCAAGGTAGAACACGACTAGGCTCCGAAGCATCCAACCTCACGAACTAATTGGCCAAGGCCTGAACATCTGATGCTAGCGGTCTCTCACCAACTGGAATATATACAAGGCTACCCATACTCACAGCCTTTCTACTCAAGGCATCGGCCACCACGTTGGCCTTCCCAAGATGATACAAAATGATAATATCATAGTCTTTCAACAGCTCCAACCACCTCTGCTACCTCAAGTTGAGATCCTTCTAAATCTTCAATGCATAAACAATGGTTGCCAACTCTAAGTCATGAACATCATAATTCTTCTCATGAACCTTCAATTGATGCGACGTGCATGCAATCACACTACCATCCTACATCAGTGCTGCACCGAGCCCAATACGCGATGCATCACAATACACCGCGTAGGATCCTGAACCTGTGGGCAATACCAACACTGGGGTTGTAATCAAAGCAGTCTTGAGCTTTTGAAAGCTCAACTCACACTAATCGGACCACCTGAATGGGGCACCCTTCTGGGTCAATCTAGTCAATGGGGCTGCTATGGATGAAAGCCCTTCCACGAACCGGCTATAATAACCCGCCAAACCTAGGAAACTCTGAATCTTTGTAGCTGAAGTAGGTCTAGGCTAGTTCTGAACTGCCTCAATCTTCTTAGGATCCACTTTAATGCCCTTGGCTAATGCAACATGCCCCAAAAGGCAACTGAATCCAGGCAAAACTCACACTTTGAAAACTTGGCGTGTAACTGACTACCTCGCAGAGTTTGAAGTACAACTCAAAGATGCTACTCATGCTCCTCTCTGCTACAGGAGTAGATCAAGATATCATCAATGAATACGATAAAAAAAAAATCCAAATAAGGCTTAAATACCCGGTTCATCAAATCCATAAATGTTGTTGGGACATTTGTCAACCCAAATGACATCACTAGGAACTCATATTGCTCTTACCTTGTTAGAAAAGCTGTCTTAGGGACATCCGATGCCCTAATCTTCAACTGATGGTATTCAGATCCAAAATCAATCTTCAAAACCACTTTGGCATCCAAAAGCTAATCAAATAAGTCATCAATCCTCGGCAGCAGATACTTGTTCTTGATAGTGACTTTGTTCAAATGCAGATAGTCTTTACACATCCTCATCGAACCATCCTTCTTCTTCACGAATTGGGCTGAGTTCCCGGGGCCAAGTCAATGCAGAAGCCAATATCTCTGTCGAGTGGCATCCCCAGCAAATCTGTAGGAAACACTTCTAGACACTTACGCACAACTCGTACTAAATCTATGGAAGGAACCTCCGCGTTAGAATCATGAATATAAGCCAAATAAGCTAGACATACCTTCTCGACCATACGCCGAGCCTTCACATAAGAAATAACCTTGTTGGTAGAATGGTCAGAAGTCCCTCTCTACACTAATCGAGGCAACCTCGGCATGGCTAAGGTCACCATCTTGGCGTGACAATAGAAATATTGCATGATTAGGTGACTGCCAATCCATGGCTAAAATAACATCAAAGTCTACCATATCAAGAAGCAGAAGGTTTATACTAGTCTCAAGACTCCCAATAGTAATCACACACGATCGATAAACACGATATATAATAATAGAAACTCTCACAGGAGTGGGCACATACGTGTGACCACTCAAAGAACCACATGGCACAACCAGATATGAAGCAAAATAGAATGACATGTAGGAATTAGTAGAGGCCAGATAAAATAGAACTGAAGCATCTCTACGGCAAACTAGAAAAATACCTGTGATAATGGCGTCAGATGACTCGGCCTCAGATCTAGCTGGGAATGCAGAAATATGGGGCTGGGCCCTACCACTTTCATCACCACCTCTCGGACAGCCTCTAGCTGGCTGGCCTCCACCTCTAATGGTCTGACCTCAACCATTAATGGCCTAACCTTTACCCCTGGCAGCCTGACCTTCGCCTCTAGCTGGCTGAGTGGGCGGTGAAGTAACCGGTGTCGGAACTATGGCACGTGAACTCTTCTTTGGAATGCTGCCCTCTGACTTGGGGCAAATTCTAGAAAGTTGCCTAAGAACTCCACAAGTGTAACAAATCCTCGGCTGCTGTGGCTGCTAGCCCTGGAACTGGCCATGTCGACCTGAATAGCCACTCTGATAACTCTAGATCTGAGGTACACTAATAGGAGCTAATGGTGCACTATAGGCTAGCTTCTCAGGACGAGATACACAAGGACCACGACTACCCGAAGCACTGTGGGATGCCTGAAGCGCTGACTAATGGCCTAGGTGGATGGCCTCTACAAAATGTACCCCTGCCTCTAGATGAGGAACCACTAAAACCACCAAAATGACGAGGCCTCTTATCAGTCACCGACCGCCTCTCCTGACCATAAACCATCTTGATCCACCTATGGCCCTCTAGAAAGAAATACTATCTCCAATCTCCTTGGCCATCTGTAGCCTGATGCTAAAAGTGAGTACATCAATGAATCTCCACACTCCCTTCCTCTCAATAGGGAGTAAAAACTGCATGGCAAGCTAGGTCCACAAATCGGGTCTCATACCGGGTGACAGTCATGCTATCTTCCTGAAGTCGCTCGCACTGTCTGTGATACTCCTCTCTCAGAGTGAAAAGAATGAACTTTTTTAGGAATAACTGTGAAAACTGATTCTAGGTAAGTGAAGGTAAACTAGCTGGTCTGGTCAAAACATAATCTCCCCACCATATCTTGGTAGAACCGGTCATCTGGAATACTGCTAAGTCGACCCCATTAGTCTCAACAATACCCATATTGCGCAATACCTCGTGGCACTGGTCCAAGTAATCCTGTGGGTCCTCAGAGGGTGTACCACTAAAGTGAATAGGGAAGAGCTTTGTAAACTTGTCTAATTTCATCAATCCCTCAGTAGACATCGCGGGCCTCTCCCCGGTTTGTACAGCAACAACCGGCTGAATTACCCCAACTGGCTGGACGGCTAGAGTCTAATATTAGGGAGCCATCTACTCCGGAGTGTGAGTAGCGGGAGTATGTGCTCCTTTTCTAGCCTGAGAGATGGCTGGTGTCACCAAAAATGTACCGGTCCGGGTCACACTCTCCATAAGGCCCACCAAGCGGACTAGAGACTCCTGAAGCAGTAGAGTGGCTATGAATTCCCCTGAACATGAGCTGGTCCAACTGGTACGATCTAAGCTAGGATCTCCTCATAATCAATCTGAGGCTCCACTATGGGTGATGCTACTCGAGCTCTAGGCTGAGCTCTGCCTTTGCCTCTGCCGCTGGCTCGACCTCGGCCTCAGCCTCTACCCCTGGTAGTGGCTACAATAGAGGGATCCTACACCTGTACGGCTGTAGATGTTGTGTGTGTTCTCACCATCTGCGAGAGAACAAGAATGGAATGATTCAAACATCAATGATAGAATAAAATCGCGTGATATGGAAGAAAGAAGTGAAATTTTACCTAAAACTCCATAGCCTCTAGAAGTTAAGTACATACGTCTCCCTAACGTTCCTCCAGACTCTACTAAGCTTGCTCATGACTCGTGAGACCTAAGCAACCTAGTGCTCTAATACCAACTTGTCATGACCTGGAATCCCAACTTCGGGGTTATGAAAGCATCTAGCATCAACTTGCTAGGCAAGCCGATGTGAAACAGAAAACTAACTGATTTTTAATAGTTGAAAATAAAATATTAACAATGATAAAAATGTAAGTCTAAAGTAGAGAAAAATAATACCGAACAACAAAATCTAAAAATATCCCAGAACCATGAGTCACGAATACATGAGCATCTAGAGTGCTACAAATAAGGTCTGAACAAAATACAACTTTTTAAAAACTCAATAAAACAGTAAGGATAGAAGGGAATGAGACTTCAGGACTGCGAAAGCCGTGCAACTATACCTCAAGTCTCCGACTACTATTTAATCCGAGCAGAAAGCTACTGAGCGCCGCTAGGATCAATACCAATATCTGCACAAGAAGTGCAAAAGTGTAGTATGAGTACAACCGACTCAATGTACTTCGTCAGAGTCGAGCCTAACTCCCAACGAGGTAGTGACGAGGTTATGAAAAGACACCTACGTAAACAAACTTGTGCAAGTGTATATAAAGTAGCAATAATAGTAGAGAATGATGACGTACTAACATGGATGGGACATACAAAAGAGGAAGAAATAACAAATACGATAGATATGAAACCACAAAATAACCAAGTAAATCACCAAAAAAACAAAAAAATCAGTCAAATCATTGATATGAAAATGGCACGGCATCACCCTTCGTGCTTTTACTCTCGTACTCACCATGCAATAATATGAATAAAATGGCACACATCACCCTTTGTGCTTTTACTCTCTTCCTTGCCATGTAATAATGATAATGTAAATGAAATGGCACGACATCACCTTTCATGATTTTACTCTTTTCCTCACCATGTAATAATTGTAATATGAATTTGAATAAAACAATGCGAAGAATAAATTTAACTTCAAATATCGTGCCATGATATTAAACTTCAACTTTTAAAAATATTCAACAACTTTGAAATAAGCAATAATTTCGAAATGAATAATCAAAGAAGTAATAATCTAATCTAAGCATGGATATCATAATAACAAAATAATAAAATACAAAGAAACAAGTTTCACTCTCATGCATTAACCTAATGACAACGCATAAGTACTCATCACCTCACATATACGTTGTCCCCATACATAAAACACGTAGCAAATAGACCAAATAGTCCTAATCCCTCAAGTCTAGGTTAACCACGACACTTACCTCACTCCGCACCAAATCAATGCTCAATCGCGGTTTTTCCTCTAGAATTAGCCTCCAAACCAATCAAATCTAACCAAATATAGTTCAAATTTCAAAATAAGCTTTAGAAACTACCCAGAAGTAAAAAAGATTCAATCTTTAATATTTTTGGAAAAAATCAACAAAAGTCAACATTGGGTCTGCTTGGTCAAAACTCAAAATCCGGACCAAACCTAATTACCCTTTCACCCCAAGCTCGGTTATGTGATTAGTTTTGAAATCCAACCTCAATTTGAGGTCTAAATCTCAATTTCTCAAAATTCTCAATTTCTACTTAAATCCCTAATTTCTATCATGAAAAAGCATAGACTAAAGGTTAAAACTAATGGGTGTTTATGAAAATATAAGGAAACAAGGTAAAATCTACTAACCTATGAAGTTGGGATGAAAAACCTCTTCAAAATCATCTCTAGGCCGAGCTCAAACTTGAAAATAGTGAAAATGACTTAATTCCCGACTTTAAAACCTTTTAATAATTGGGTGTCAGGCCTTCTTCCTGGCCTTCGTGTTCACGAGCGTGGGCTCGCGTTTGCATAGAGCAACAGACAAACTTCCCTAGGTCCCTCCCTAACACTATGCGTTCGCGAGAGGAGTGTCGCATTCGTGAACGGTAGACCTCCACTACTTCGCGTTCGCGACCAGCTCCTCGCATTTCGCAATGATTAATTTCCTCCCCAACCCATATTTCCCTTTGCATTCGCGAGAGAGGCTTCGTCATCGTGAAGCACGTTGAACCAGACACCAGAAACTTAGCTGAAGCTGCAATCTCTAAGTCAAAAAATGACCCATAGCCTATCAGAAACTCACCCGAGCCCCTCAGGCTCTAAACCAAACATACACACAAGTGTAATAACATCATACAAACTCGCTCGCACAATCAAAACACAAAAATAAACACCTAGAACTATGAATCGACATCAAAATGCTTGGAGTTTTTGAAGAAACTCAAGAATTTTCAAATTCACAACCAAGTGTCAGAATCCTATCATATCAACTCCGTTTTGCACCAAATTTTGCAGACAAGTCTTAAATAGTAAAATCAACATATACCAAGTTCTAGAATTGCAATCCTAACCCGATAACTATAAAGTCAACCTACGGCCAAACTTCGGAATTTCTTCAAATTTCAAATACTAATTTTCAACAAATCACATCAAAACAAGTTAGGGACTTTCGAATTCAATTTCGGGCACTTGCTCAAGTCCAAAATCACGATACAAACCCACGGGGATCGTCAAAATATCGATCCGGGTTCGTTTACACAAAATATTGACCGTAGTTAACTCAAATCATTTTAAGGCTAAAATTCATACACTACTAGAAAATCGGCAAACTTTGGTCGGTTTTCTTTAGAGCAAAAATGCAGGAATTATTTTTGCGTCTCGCAAAATTTATTTTTCAAGAAACCGACCAACTTTTATCAGTTTTTCATTTAAAACAAATTAAAATTAATATTAAAAAACCGACCAAAATCGGTCAGCTAATTCGGCCGGTCATTTTAAAAAAACCATCGAATTTGATTGTTAATTTTATTTTTTAATAAAATAGACCAACATCGGTCGGTTATTTTCGCGCGAAAATGCAATTAAAGAGTATAAATGATATAAAAGACAGTCTTAAAACAAAATGCACCAATAGTCTAGTGGTAAAATAGTATCCTGCCACAGTACAGACCCCGATTCGAATTTCATATGGTGAATTTTTTAATTACATAATTAAAATACCGACCGACTTCAGTCGATTTTTTTGGTAATTTTTTCTTTTTTGGAATTTAACTGACCGACCAGAATCGGTCGGAAAATACTGATCAAAGTCGGTCGGTTAGCTCTACCGACCTTACGATTACTTACCACCACGAATCGATCAGTATTCGATCGATTTTTGCCAATTACAGATCAAAATCCGTCAGTTTTGGCGGTCGGTTTTTTCTGTTTTTTAGTAGTGATATTTTCTTTAGTTTTTCACATGAAAAGTTTTTGGCATAAGACACGGACTGCGCACGCAAATCGTAAAATACTAAACGGGACTAATCGAGATCTCGAAACATGAAAATAAAGGCTAGAGCTCAAAATGACTTATCGCATCTTCCCATCTGACCTCTAAGACTACTTTTTCAACAATGTTCTCCACAACTTGTTTGTAGCAATTCGCGGGATACTCTTAATTTTCATGAATCGTTTGGTGGCTCTCTAAATTACACATTCTAACCGATTCTTGAAAATCACGCAACTCCTTAATATGAAATTCCTTGAACACTTTTGGTCTTGGCACTAGACATCTTAAAATCGTCCATAATAGGCTTTGTACTATCCAGGCTATCCACGGATCATATCACTTAGGTTATGCTCCGTTTTGAAACCTTGTCTACCGGGGTAAAGAATCTCACGGCAGAGGCGGACTCAGAATTTGAAGGTTGAAAGTATATTTTTGGACTCAACCAAAATCTACTTTGTATATAGAGTGCTCATTATTAATATCACTATTTTCTAAACATATACAAGTATACGTAAAATTTTTACCGAACTTTACAGGTGTCAGTGATCCCTTGAATATAGCATATGTCCGCCTCTAATTGACGTGTCTCGTTGAGTGTGGAGAATTATTTAGAAACTCAATCTAACTAAACATGGAGTTTCAGATATCAAAGTTTTAAAAATGGTAAAAACTTATATAAATTTGAAATAATTCAGACGAAGCAATATCTGCTGAGTGAATTCAGCCGACATCTTATTAAATTAGACTTGTGAATCATTTGGTGCTGTGTGATTTTTAACTATAGTTATCAACTTAGAAGCTATAGTAGGACCATCTCTAACACTCTTAACAGGAGGCACGTGGAATGTGCACTACTGCACTTAATATATTAGTAGTAACTTGTTTCCCTTGACAGGTTCAGCCAAAAGTTAAATACAAGTGGAACGTTGCACTTAAATTTCATGCAAGCTTAATGTAGCACTATGACTGGAAAAGTAGATGAATTTGTGTGGATGTTTTATCTCTTTATTCATTAATATATTTTGAAGTACATCTTTTCAGTACCAAGTGGAACCGAACCACATTTCCAATAGAAAACATTATCCACGACGTTTCAATAATTGGATGAGGAAAAAGAGAACATTGATAAAAGGTTGTTAGATTAAAGGGTACAGTATTACTTATGCTGGTCCATGTTATTCTTTCCTTTTAATGTTATTCTAAGAATTTATGTATGACGCTTGAATTTTATTGAGGTTCATGTAGATGGTATGATGTTCATACCTTTAGTTGAAAAAACAATGATCTTACGTAATTTCGAAAGGTTAGAACGTTATTCCATGAGTCCAACATGCATTATATATATGTATCTATTTTACTTTACCAAGTCGCGCTATAGTCCGGCGGGTACGACACCTATTGTACAACCATTAATCAATTGGGTTTTACCAAGCTCCACGTGGTCGGATACGATTCTACCGAGCCTTATGATGGTCGGGTACATTTTTACTGAGCCTATTACGGCTGGGTACAATATAATGATGATGATGACCACAAAGGTGTATTTTTTTAAAGTTTATGTATATATATATATGTATCATGCATTTCATGTTAGTAGCCCTTAGAGGCACTCAGATGTTACATGTTGTATCTTCTCTATCTCTTTTCGCATTATTGTTCTTATTTATGCTTTCTGGCCTTACATACTCAGTACTTTATTCATACTAACGTCTCTTTGTTTTCTGTAGACATTGCGTTTCATGCCTGCAGGTCTTGATAGACAGGTTGATAGTCCTCTTAGCTATCAGCACAGTAGAAGGTGTTGGTGCACTCCACTTGCTCCGTAGTTGCCTATTTGGTCAGTATGATTTGGATATGTATTGATTGGTATGGCAGGGCCCTATCCCAACCTTTATGATCTTTATGTACTCTTAGGGGCTTGTAGACAAATGTCATGCATATGGATACTTGTAAGGCCTTGTCGATCTATGTTTTGAGTGTTACAAATGATCATGTTGGCCTTATAGGCTTGTATGTCACATGTATAAGTTTGTATATCATGTTGGGTCGTTCTATATCGAGTATCCCTTTATTTTTTACTCTGGTTATCTAATGACATGCTTTTTGGTTCATTTACCCATGATAGAATGATAAGAAAGATATGTTATATTGGTACTCGGTTGAGTAAGGCATCGGGTGCCCGTCACGACCCTTCAGTTTGGGTAGTGACAATTGACAAGGCGTTCGGCTCGATCCACAGGAATAGAGACTCTTTGGATTACGAATTATGTATTTAAAACTCAAAGGTAAGCCCATAAAAGAGAATAAATTTCCATCAATAATTAAATATTCCACCAAATCTCTAAGTAATGAAGCTCGATTTAACATAATCTTTTACCAAATTTTACTTATGAATTCAAGCAATTAAACTAGCAAGTTGAGTTCAAACAGTTCAAGTAATAGCTTAATAAAGGCCTATGTCTACCTGAACTTTTAGCTACGCATGAACTCTCGTCACTTCGTGCATACATAGCACCCACATTTAGTAGCAAATAAAAAATTTAAATACCTATAGGGTTAATTCCATCTTACAAGGTTAGGTAAGAGACTTACCTCGTTCCCAAGTCCACTTTCTGGTCCACAAATAACTATAAAAGCTTCAAGTCTGTGCCGAACAATCCGAAACTAGCCAAAGCTTATACAAACTAATCAATAATTGCTCAAATTCATAATTTAACTATTAGAGTGATTATCCAAAGGAAAAGCCTGCCCAGGCCCTAAAACACTTCTTCGTGAATGCGACGGGGCCCACGCGATCGCGAAGGTTAGACCAGCCCAAGCATCGCGAACGTGATCTGCCCTTCGCGAATGCATAGAGTAATGACCCACTAACCCCTAGCTCCATAACCTTTCTACGCGAACGTGACCAGGCCATCACGACATTGAAGGTCGCATGTCCTGAAGCTTTGCGAAAGCGGCCTCCTTTTCATGAACGTGTAGAGAAAAGGCGCCGAGTCCCCCAATCCTTCAAGGCTAACGTGACGGTCCTTCCGCGTTCGTGAAGAAGGAAACCAGAACCAGCACACCAATAGTTTTGGACTTAGCTCCGGGCAGTCCGAAACACACCCAATCCCCCTGGGACCCTGTCCAAATGCACCAACTAGTACATAACTATAATATGGACCTGCTTGAACACTCGGAACACATAAAACAACATCGAAACTAAGAATTGCACCCCAAAACCAAATTGAATTAACTTATGAACTTCAAACTTCTCAACTAGCTCCGAGCGCGCCGAATCATACTTAGACTACTCGTAATCAACCCAAATTTTGCGTATATGTCATAAATAATTAACTATTCCTAAGCTCGGAATTCTAACCGGACCTCGATAACACCAAAGTCTACTCCAAACTGAATTTTAAAAACTAGAAAACTTGCAATGAACCAACTTTCAACATTAAGCGCCGAAATGCTCCTGAATCACCAAAAACTCAATCCGAACACATGCCCACGTCCAAAATCATCATACGAACCTATTGGAACTTCCAATCCCGATTCCGAGGTCGTTTACTCTAAATGTTGACTCAAGTTAAACTTGGCCATCATATGCCACTACTAAGGAACTAAGTGTTCTGATTTCAACCCGAACCCTTCCAAACCTTAACCAACCATCTTTGTAAGTCCTAAAACAGTAAAAGCACATACGACGAGTCTTAATTAGGGTAGCGGGGATCTAGAAAGCAAAGAGACCGATCGGATCGTTACATTCTCCACATGTTAAACAAATGTTCGTTGTCGAATGGGTCTACAATCATACTCAAAGTATTGAATAAATGATGCTATCTTCTGCTCGTGTACTCCTAGGCCTCCTAATCCACTTCCTCGACTGATTGACCCTTCCACTAGACCTTTACTATAGAAATCTTCTTGGACCTGAACTGGCGAACTTGCGTGTCAACAAAGCAACTAGCTCCTCCTCATAGCCCAAGATCTCATCTAGCTGAACCGTACTGTAATCTAACACATGCGACTTGTCTGTATGGTACTTTCGGAGCATAGACACATGGAAGACCGAATGAACTCCCGATATACTGGGAGGCAAAACAAGCTCATAAGCAACCTACTCAACTCTCCTCAACACCTCAAATGGGCCAATAAACCATGGGTTCAGCTTGTCCTTCTTCCCAAACCTCATGATACCCTTCATTGACAAGACTTTCAAGAGAACATTCTTGCCCACCATACATGATAAATCACATGCTTTCTGAACCTTGTAACTTTTCTGTCTTGACTGTGCTGTGCGAAGCAGCTCCTAAATCAACTTTACCTTCTCCAAGGAATCCTTCACCAAATCAGTTCCATATAACTTAGCCTCGTCGGGCTCAAAACATCCAATGGGCGAACGGCATCGCGGACCATATAAAGCCTCAAATGGAGCCATCTTGATGCTGGAATGATAACTTTTGTTATATGCAAACTTGGCCAAAGGAAAGAATTAATTCCACTTCCCTCAGAAGTCAATCACATACGCTCAGAGCATATCCTCCAAAATTTGAACTATCTGCTCCGGCTGCCCGTCGGTCTGCGGATGAAAGGCTGTGCTTAGCTCTACTCGGGTGCCCAACTCATTTTGCACTGCTCTCCAGAAATGCAAAGTGAACTGAGGGCCTCTGTCTGAAATGATTGAGATAGGCACACCATGTAACCAGACAATCTCCTGCATGTAGATTTTGGCCAATCTCTCTGAAGAGCATGTAGTACAACCGGAATAAAGTGTGTCGACTTGGTCAGCTTGTCGACAATGACCCAAACAACATCAAACTTTCTCAATGTCGACGGCAATCCAACTACAAAGTCCATAGTGATCCACTCCCATTTCCACTCTGGTATAACCACCTGCTGGCAATTTAGACACCTCGCTACATACTAAACTATGTCAATCTTCATCCGTCGCCACAAATAATGCTACCTCAGGTCGCGATACATCTTCATAGAACCTGGATGAATACAATACCGAAAACTGTGTGCCTCCTCTAGAATCTTCTCCTTCAAGCCATCAACATTAGGAATACATGGCGAATTGGAGTAGCAGAACACCGTCCTCGCCAATGGTAACCTCCTTCTCACAACCTCGTAGTACCGTCTATCTAAGAACCAGCAAGTGCAGATCATCATACTGATGAGCTTTGATCCGCTCAAATAATAAAGATTGAGCCTCAGCATATGCAAGAACTCGACAGGGCTATGAATTATCCAACGTCATAAGTCTGTTAGCTAAGGACTAAATGTCCAAAGCCAATGGCTTCTCCTCTCCTGAAATAAATGCCAAACTACCCATACTTTTGGCCTTTTTGCTCAAGGCATCCGTACCCGCATCGCGTTGCCTAGATGGTAAAGGATGGTAATATGACAGCCCTTTAGTAACTCAAGCCACCTGCACTACCTCAAATTAAGACCCATCTACTTAAACAAATGTTGCAAGCTACGATGATCAGTGTAAACTTCACAGAATACCCCATAAAAATATTGCCTCTTGATCTTGAGAGCATGAAATATCGTGGCCAACTTCAAATCATGTACGAGGTAATTATTCTCGTGGGGCTTTAGGTGACATATGCAATAGCTCGCCCCTCCTACATCAATATGCAACCCAGGCCAATGCGTGAAGCGCCAAAATACACAGTATACATACCTGAGCAAGAATGTAACACTAACATTGGTGTTATAGTCAATGTTGTCTTGAGCTTCTGAAAGATCGCCTAACAATCGTTAGACCATCGGAACGGAGCACCCTTTTGGGTTAATCTAGTGAAAGGTGCTGTAATAGATGAGAAGCCCTCCACAAACTGACGATAATAACCTGCTAACTCCAAAAAACTCTTGATCTTGGTCGTTGTGGTAGGACGAGGACAACTCTGGACTGCCTCGATCTTCCTGGGATCTACCTTAATACCCTCACCTAACACAACATATCCCCACAATGCCACAGAATCTAACCATAACTCGCGCTTGGAGAACTTAGCATATAGCTTCTATTTCCGCAAGGTCTGAAGCACAATTCTCAAATGCTGCTCGTGTTCTTCCATACTACATGACTAGACCAATATGTCATCAATGAAGACAATGAAAAATGAGTCAAGATATGGCCTGAACACTCAGTTTATCAAATCTACAAACGCCACCGGGTTGTTGGTTTAGCGGAAAGACATTACTAGAAACGCACAGCGGCCATATCTAGTCCGGAAAGTTATATTTGGATCATTCGAAGCACGAATCTTCAGTTGATGATACCCAGATATCAAGTAGGTCTTAGGGAACACCCTAACACCCTGCAATTGGTCAAATAAATCATCAATGAGTGGGAACCGACACTTGTTCTTAATGGTAACTTTATTCAACTCGCGGTAATCAATGCACATCCGCATACTCCCATCATTCCTTTTCACAAATACACAGGTGCACCCTAAGGTGACACACTCGGTCTGACGAACCCCTTCGCTATCCACTCCTTAGCTGTTTCTTCAACTCTTTCAACTCTTTTGGAGCTATACGGTACGGTGGAATAGAGATAGGCTGGGTACCTGGCGCTAAATCAATTAAAGTCGATATCATGATATGGTGGCATGCCTGGTAAATTGGAAGGAAACACATCGGAGAACTCCCGCACCATGAGCACTGAATCAATCGTAGGAGTCTCTACGACGGTATCTCAAACATAAGCATGATAAGCCTAACAACCCTTCTCGACCATGTATCGATCCTTCAAGAAAGAGATAACCTGACTAGATGCACTAATAGATGAACCCCTCCACTCCAATGTAGGAAACTCTGGCATCACCAAGGTAACAGTCTTGGCATGGCAATCAATAATGGCATGAAATAGAGACAGCCAGTTCATGCCCAGGATGACCTCATAGTCGGTCATGTCGAGCAACAGAAGATCCACTCTGCTCTTATATCCGCATAGAGTCACAATACAAGATAAGTAAACTCGATTTACAATAACAAAATTGCTTACTAGTGTGGACACATACATGCAAGCACCCAAGGACTCACAAGAGACATCCAGATCGTGAGCAAATAGAGAAGAAACATATGAATATGTTGACCCTTGATCAAATAGAATTGAACAAAGCCTACCAGAGACAGAAATAATACATGTGATCATGGCATCTGAGGCTACTATATCTGGTATGGCTGGAAAGGCATAGAAATTAGCTGGATCGCCACTTGGCTAGCCTCCACCTCTAGGGCGACCCCTACCAATATTCCCTCCTCTTTTGGAAGGCCAGATGGTTGGTGCAGCAGCTAGTGCGGTGGTTATGGGTTGATGGCCCTACTGGCCATGCTGCACTGCCTTTCCCCGAAACCTGGGGCAAGACATCCTCATTTGACCATGCTCTCCGTACTCATAGTAACCTCTCGGTGTGAAAGATGACTGACTATGATTCTTACCCTGCGGACCTGAATATTTGCTGGAAGAACCTGAGTAGCTGGTGGATGGTAGGAGCTCTTTGGAATGATACTGAAATAGGGCTACACTGGTGTACCCCGAGAAGGCGGTGGTGCTGAATGAGTGGGTCTGCTGGGGTGCTCCTCACGAACTGACCTCTGCCCCCTGATGTGGCACCACTAAATCCTCTAGAATGCCAAGTCCTATTCTCCCCAGTCGTATACAATCAGCCCTGGTTTTGGATACCCTCATTATGGCTAGCTATCTCTACAACCTACTTGTAAGGAGTCCCCATTTCCACCTCTTAGGAAATAGTAACCTGAATAGCATAAAGCAAGCCCGCAATAATCCTCCGTACTCTCCCTGCAACGGTGGGAAGTATCATAAGTGCATGGAGGGACAACTCAAAGAATCTTGCCTCATAATTGGTCATAGACATCTAAACCTACTGGAGTCGCTCAAATTGACCCCGTAGATCTTCCCTCTGAGGGGGTGGAATTTATCTCTCCAGAAAGAGACGTGTGAACTGATCCCAAGTTAAGGGAGGCGAACCTGTTGGTTTGCTAAGAAGATAGGACTACCACTATTTACGGGCCCGCTCTCCAACTGAAATATGGTGAAGTCCACCCCGTTTGACTCCAATAGTCTCATGTTGTGCTGCTTGTCTCTGCAATGGTTAATAAATTACGGGGGTCCTCATGTCACTCACCGCCAAAGGTAGGAGGATGCAGTCTGATCCATCTCTCCAATAGCTTATACGGCTCGACGGTCGCATCTGGTTTGGTAAAGCCGCTGCAATTGGCTAGGCTCCGCCCATAGGTAATGCACCTGGGGTTTGGTATACAACAGCAGCGTGTAGCCTGAGTGGCAGGGGTCTGTGCTCCCCCTTCCACTTGAGATGTGGCTGGGTCAGCTTGAAATAAACCAGACTGCTTCATAGAATCCATGAACCGCAGCATACGACCCATGTCCTACTGAAATTCCAGCGCAGATGTGAAATCTGCAAGGGCCGGCTCAGCTACAAACACCTTACCTTGCTCCTCGATAACAGGATCCTCCACTGGATCCGCTTGTAGTACGATGGGAGAAACTCTAGGAAGCCCTCGTCCTCCAGCAGGAGTTGGAGCCCTCCCCCGGCCTCTGGCTCGGCCTCAAGCAACAGGGGGAGTAGCTCTCCACCACCACGTACATATGCTGCGCGCGTTCTCACCATCTGAGAGAGAATAAGGGAAAGATACTTAGCACAACATCAACTGCATGATAGGAGATGAAGAAAGAGAAGTTTTCTAACACCTTATAGCATCTCGAAGAGAAGTACGAACATCACTGCACCGATCTGCAAGACTTTTTTAGGACCGCTCATGACTTGTGAAATCTATGTGAATCTACTGCTCTGATACCAAGCTGTCACGACCCAATTTTCATTATAGGCCGTAACGACGCCCAACGTAGCTACTAGGCCAGCCAATGATGAACTACCCATTAAATTGCTCACTTTAAATTTTTTAAAATCTTTGATTTTTGTTCAGTAAGGAAACAAATATTAAGTGAGTGTAGTAGTGTAAAGCACAAACCAAACATGAATCTCTACTAGAACCAAATAATGCTCGTGAAAGTAAGATAGTGACTTAAATAATGAAAAACCCTGAGTGTCTACTAGAATTCCCAAAACCCAGTGTCACAAGTGCACGAACATCTAGAAGAATATACAAAACTCTGTAAGAGCTACTGTCTTAAATGGAATAGACAAAAATGATAAAACATAACAAGAGAAGGTTCAGGGTGCTGTAGAACGGAGCATTAAAAGCTGCTCACCACTAGGCCTTCGGGTAATGTGGATGCGCGACCGGACGAACTTCAGATGCACCTGCCTTAGGACCTGCATAATATGTGCAAATCTGTAGCGTAAGTACGTAAATAACGTGTACCTAGTCTAACCTCGAAGAAGCAGGGGCGAGGGGTCGACATCGACACTTACCAGTGGGCTATATACAGAGTGTAAAAGAATATTTAATAAGCATGAAATACACCATCAATAATGGAATAAGAGGCAATAATTAAATGATCATTTAACAAGATAACAACTAAAAGTCCCCAATATCACATGCTAATCTCAACGAGTAAGGGGCCAACATGTATTTAGAAAATCTCAAGTCATGAAAGACTTATAAAAAATAATCGGACTCTGTGTGACAACACGCATGAGTTGTGTCGATGTTGTACGACCCGATCCACAATAATTGTGTACATACACTACAGAGGTCATAGTAGATAAGGCTGCCAGGAGATGGCCATCAGCGGGAGAAGGTAGCAGCTCAGCGGCTCCCCCACCGGCTTCTGATCAGACTCACTCTTCTCCTCCAGCAACGACAGAGATCTAGGCTACTGCATTTCTTCGCGCAATTGCGCTACCAGGGAGCCCCTTGTCCTTTATATTTTATTCTATGCATTGGGGACAATGCATGTGTTTAAGTTGGGGGGTGGTAGCCTTATATTTTTGTTTTGTCTGTATATTGGATTTACTTGTGAGCATGTTCAGTGACATTTCATACCTGTACATTATATAGTAATGCTTTATGATTTATGTGTATATGTTGTTGTAATCAAATAGTTAGCAATAAATTTCCCTTATTTTTTCTTTTGTCGGGTTCTTTTTCAAGGGTGTAATAGTAGAACCGGGCATTTGAGTATGAAGTATATTGACCAGGATGGTACATCTGTTGACAATCAAGTATGTAATCATATGTGAAGTATAGACCCCTATAACAAATCAATTAGGTGGATTTGAGGCTCGATCAGTAACTCTAGGTCTACTTAGAATTGTGTATGTATACACGAGAAAGCCTCGGGTTACTAAATGCGAATTCTAAAGCTGTAAACTATGTTAACCAAACAGTTGATGTGCCATTGTGTGTAAGCTCATTATTTTGATAGTTCTTGTGTTCACTGCTGCCATCTAGAACTTGCCCGGTTGGTTTTGCGTTGCCTATCATATGTATGTTGAGTCAGAGAAGTGATCTTAGGCTTTCTTTGATATAGTGATGAAACCTTTCTAGCCTTTTCAGCTTACTTGTGCATAATGAATATCACTAGTACCCTATCTTGAGCCTTGTAGCCTTTTCCTTGGCCTCCGCATTACAACCTTATCCCATTCATCAAAGATGATCTCTTTTGAACCCATTCTTCCTTGAACATTGAGAGTATTGTTAAAATTTTAAGTTGGGGGTGTGGACCAACAAGAAAATGGGCAAGATTGAGAAGTAAAACTGGAACCTCGTACCTCAAAAGCTCATGTAAAACAAAAAAAAAGGAGGAAAAATATATGTGTGGTGTCACAAAGGAGCTTGAATTCAAATAAAGAGGGGTGCAAGTGAGGTCTAATGCAGTAATGAAAGGCCATTAAGGCCATGGAGTAAAACGAAAATGAACCAAAGGGTAAAAGAAAGAAGCGGGTAATTAGTGTTCAAGGAGGAAGTAGCCACTATTATCTAAATATACATCCTACCCTTCTTTAAACCGACATTACAAGCTTACAAAGTCCTTGTGTGATCTCTAACCGAGTGTTCCTATGACTAGGCGATGAATTAAAATAAGGGCAAGCCTATGGCATGGCATGTGGTGACACTTGAAATTCTGTTCTGAGAGCGAGTGTACTAGTACTTTTGTCCCTTGATTTTGCTATGATAAATATTGTGAGAGCGGGACTTTCTTTCTAGTGAGGGCACATACACTGCTAGGTTGATAGTCAGTTGAGCTTTGAGTAAAGCATAAGTAAATTCAGCTGAAGGTAGTCTTTAGTTACTTTGCTGAGGCTCAAAGTTCACTAATTGCTTGGTTGTCATTGAACATATTAATGATTCAAAGGGGGTACAGTGGTAAAAGGGGTTATGCTTGAGATGTTAACAACAAACACCATCCATGGTCATTATTGCTTTGTATTTGATAAGTAGAGTCTAGATTAGGATAGTGTCGTGTTAGTTTCTTGAGGACAAGCAAGAGTTTAAGTTGGGGGTGTTGATGTACCGGGTAATTTCGGCATATTTTAATACTATTTGTTTAGAGTTTAACTTGTTCTACTTGCTAATTATCACGATACTTACGTAATTTTAGTGTAATTGTAGTGCATTGAGTGAAGAAATCCAGAAGTATGGAAAAAAATTCCAAAAAGCCAACTAAAGGCAAGAATAGAGGTCAGGAGCATCGCAGATGCAACCTATGCGATCGCAAAACAGAAATGTGAGTCGCATAGTTTGCAAGTGGATCGCAGATGAAGACAGAACGTTAAGCCAACTTTCAGGTTGAAAATGCGATTGCAAAGGTGACCGCAAAACAAGAATGCGAACTGCAAAGTGGCCTGGTGGAATCGCAAAAATGAACAGAGTTCTGGGTGAAAGATGGTGTGAAGAATGCGATCGCATTCTGCGATCGTAAAGTCAACCGCAAATCCAGATGCAATGAGAGTAAAGCTGACCGGTGTGATTTGTGATAGAATATGAAGATTTGCGATCCACATTCCTGTTTTGCTACAGGAATACGGTTCGCATTTATGCAACGAGGGAAAATCTGACTGCTACTCGCTTCGGGTTTTGGGCTTCTATAAATATCTTTTCTAGGGTTTTGTGAAGAGATAATTGTCAGAACATAGAGTGCAAATTACGGCTTTTGAATATTTTCGAATTGAGAGAAGCTTTTGGGTGATCAAAATTGAAAATTCTAGATTTTTGTAAGATGAATTCAATTATTCTTCCTTGTTCTTTAGTTATCAGTATGTGTAGCTAAACTTTAATGCTGAGGTTGTGAACCCTAGATGGGTGGAATGTTATTGAGAGTTTGATATTAATTCCGATTTCGGAAGAAGCTTGATATTATTTATTTCTCGCTTTCAATTAATCGTTAGTGGTTGAAAACATTAACGAATGCCAATTAACGCTATCTTATCTTGGAAAAGTAAGATAGGATTTGGTAGCAATAAATAACAGAAATTCGAGGCTTTAAACCTTGTTTAACGAAATCTCTTAGGAATAAGTAGATTTTAATTTGGCAAATAATTGGTTGTTCTTAAGTTTGACTCTTTTGTATTCGAGAGAATCTTAAGAGGATACATTATCCAAGTGTTGGGAAATATTGGATAATAAGTTATTAAGAACCGATTGCATATCAAGAACGGACTTCAATATCAACATCAAGAACATTCTACTACATTAAGGGGAACACAACCTTAGTATCTTAAATTCAAAGTTTTCACGTTCAACTTATTCTTAAACATCAGTTCCTAGTCTACCTTTCTTTACATATTCAACATTTCTTTATTGGACAATTGTTTACTTGATATGGCTACTTGATATTCAATATGGCTACTTGATAGAATTACGACTAAGTAAAGTATTGCATTAATTGGACAATTGTTTCATGCCTATTCCCTGTGGGATTTGACCCCAACCTTGTTGGGTTACTATATTTGACATCGATCGCTTACACTATAGTTAAGGTGTAATTTGAGCGAACCATATATATATATATATATATATATATATATATATTGTGGGATTACTGTAACGACCCTCACTTACAGGTGTGCATATATTGTCTGCTTTTGGGCCTAGCCCATCACGGTTTTGTTCTTCGCCAGCCCAATTTGGGGAAAGGCTTGTGCACATTGTAGTCCTAATCTGTTACTTATAGCCCAGGACTCCCCCTCTCTTTTTCGATGTGGGATTCTTGTGAGCTACAGTCCCACTGCACTCACCCTACTAACAGGACACAACGTCCTCGTTGTGGGTACCCACCCATCGTACTAGGCAAGAGTCGGCTCTGGTACCAACAGTAACGACCCTCACATATAGGTGTGCATATACTGTTCATTTTTGGGCCCAGCCCATTACGGTTTTGTTCTTCGCCAGCCCAATCTGGGGAAAAAGACTATGCACATTGTAGTCCTAATATGTTACTTATAGCCTAGGACTCCCCCTTTCTTTTCCCATGTGAGATTCCTGTGAGCTACAGTCCCCCTGCAAAATGTGACGACCGGGCCAGTCGTATCATGCATTACCGCTTAGTTTTCCCCGTTTCTACCCTATTATGCTTCGTTATCCATGTTTTATGTGATAGAATTGAGTAGTTTGCGTTCGGAGTGAATTTGGTAAGAAATGAGACACTTAGTCTCTTTTAAGAAGGTTTAAGTTGAAAAAGTCAACCGGATGTTGACTTATAAGTTAGAAGGCTCGGATGTGAGTTCTGATGGTTCGGTTAGCTTCGGGAAATAATTTATGATTTAGAAGTGTGATCGAAATTGTTTTTGGAGGTCCGGTGTAGAATTAAGCTTGAATTGGTGAAGTAGTATTTTGGCGATTTCCGATTGTTAGACGAGATTTTGATCCAAGGGTCGGAATGGAATTCCGAGAGTTTTTGTAGCTTTGTTATGTCATTTGGGATGGGTGTGCAAAATTTAAGGTCAATCGGACTTGATTTGATAGGTTTCGGCATCGAATGTAGAAGTTGAAATTTGTTAGTTTCATTAGGCTTGAATTGGGATATGATTCGTGTATTTAGCATTGTTTGATGTGATTTGAGGCCTCGACAAAGTCCATTTTATGTTTTAAGATTTGTTGATATATTTGGTTGAAGTCCCGAGAGCCTCGAATGGATTTTGGATGATTGATGGAGTTTAACTTGGGCATTTCAAGAACTTGTCAATGTCGTCTCTTCAAGAATAAGTGATATCATATTATGAAAATGGGCTCTAAATTCAATTTTAATTGAATCATTAGATTCGTATTGAAATTTCGGAGTCATAGGAAAAAGAATCGTCCTATTCGGACATCGTGTGAGAAAATTATGCCTATTTTTATGTCAGGGAAAAATCGTTACGCCCAGAGTAGCTACTGGAACCAGCGCCACAGGCAGCGCCCAGTGCCACCTGTGGGGGCCGAGGCATAAAAAGCACTATAAAATGGGGAGTTTGGTCATTTTGACAAAAATAGAGTTGGGGGAGCTCTGTTTGGGCGATTTTAAGAAGGTTTTCTACAAATTTGAAGGAGGTAAGTGTTCTTTATCATAAATCCTTCAAAGATCATGATTCCATACTCATTTACATCATGAATCCATGAATTTATGGTAGAAAAATTAGATTTTTATTACCAAATCTTCCAAGAACAAAAATATAAGACTTGAAAGCCAATCCGATGTCGGAATTTGATAATTTTTGTATCGTTGAACTCGTTGGGAGATAAGGAACCCGTTGATGTAAAAATTTCTGAACTTCGAGAAGTGGGACTGGGGCTCGGGTTTTGCTAATTTCAGGATTTCTTGGTATTTTCGGTTGTTTTCTCTTGGGCTTTGTTCCCTCAACATATTGTGACGTAATTGTTCTAAATTTGGTTAGATTCGAGGCGCGTCGAGGCCAATTCAAAGGGCAAAGACGTCATGGGGTAGAAATTTAGCCGGTTTAAGGTGAGTAGTGATTGTTAATGATGTTATGAGGGTTTGAAATCCCAGATTTGCACATCGTAGTACTATATTTAGTTGAGGCACGCACTTGATGATGAGCGTGGGGTCGTTTACTAATGGGGATTGTGACTTGGTCCATCCCGATGGATGATTTTACTATGCAATTGATTGGAACTTACTTGTTATCATCTTGGTTTGGGCTGATTGCCATATTTGGGCTTTATGCCGGTTATTTGAACCTTTCGCGGGTATTTATCATTGTTTCCTCACTGTTTTGATTCATTACTTGAACACAGTCATGTTGTTTTTCACTATTTTATAATTCAGCCTCTTTTACGCAGTTTTAAGATTTAAATGACATTTTAAACGATGTAAATGGGATCGGGTGGCACGCCACCACGAGATATGATGTAAGTGGGATCGAGTGGCATGCCGCCACGAGATATTGTGCTTGGGCCGTAAGAGGCCCCTCCCGAAGTCTGTACACCCCCGGTGAGCGCGGGTATCCATGGTGTTATGAAATGTAGCCTGAAGGGCTGATATTGTGATGTGAAATATAGCCCGAGGGGTGGTTTTAAGTGTTTTCTTTTACTTCACGTAATTTACTTGAAATATTTACATGTTTTGCTGCTTCATTATGGATTGCCTTGTGCTTTATGTGTTTTCTAACTTTCAGTTGTTATTTATAATTAATACTCACTTTGTTGGAAGTACTCACATTACTCCCTACACCATGTGTGCATATTCAGGCATTATCAGTTTCGCTCCGAGGCATTGACTACTAATATTAGGGCGGTGATTCAGAGACTATGAGGTAGCTGTTGGTGTCCGCAGCCCCGTATCTCTTTTATCTTGTTGTTTCAACTTTCTTCAAACAACTATGCCAGAAATATTGTAATAGTAATCTTTTTATTAGGATTTCATTAGTTGCTCATGACTTAAGATAAGGTTTAGTTTGAATTGGCTGGCCTTGTCTTCACGAGAGGTGCCATCACAACCGGGTTTGGGATTTGGGTCGTGACAGCTTGGTATCAGAGCCTAGGTTACATAGGTTTCACGAGTCATGAGCGGGTTTAGTAGAGTCTCGCGGATCGGTACAGAGACGTATGTATTTATCTTTGAGAGGCTGCAGAACCTTTTAGGAAAAACTTCATATTCTTGATATCCTTATCCTGCGGTTTGATTCTATTGAGGCTTATGCCTTTATTTCCTTCCTACTCAATCTTATGCGGAGCGAAGAGCTTGTTATCAATTGGTCGTCGAAGAGTGTAGTGGTACCACAGACGTGGTGCCATATGTGTGTTCGGGCAGGCTATCATTGCGGTCTTGTGGAAGGATGTTCTTATGTTCTAGCTTAGTATTTGTATCCTTCATAGTGTTAAGACCGTGCGTGAATTGCTACAATGTCTACGCATTGTTGTCATACAATGTTGGTGAAATGGTAAGTGCTTATGTATGGAACACGATAGTGAATGACTTCAAAGGAGGATTTCTCAGTGTATGATTTAGAGGTTAAGCATTTAATTCCAGTGAAGGAAAGGAAGACGGACTATAAATGTCCATGTTTGATTAATGAAGTAACAAGACTTGATATTTTCAAGCATGATGGGATTTTCAATGTAATGCGGATTCGTCGTCCTTGTTTGAATGCATTATGGTTCGTCGGTGATACAGTCTTCTTGGATTTTGCCTTCGGGGCATGGTGCCTGAGGGGTGGTTTCCAGGGATAGCTGTTTGCAGCGGTTCAAAAAACTAATTAGTATTTCTAGTGTGGATGGCTTCAGAAAGATGATATTCGAAGAGGCTTAGAGTCGATAACATTTTATTGGTTCAGGTGCTACAGAGATGGATTTTGATTTGATGCAATATGTGAGCAGGGAAGTATGAGGAATGACATGGCAGGAAGTGTTTCGCGGTGGTTCAAGTACTAGCAGGCCAAGTATAAGAAGTAGAGGTTAAAAAGTGGCTTAAAGAAGATGGTTTAACCAAAATAAGAGTGACAGATTAGCATATGGATTTTGTGGTAGGATAGCCGCGTGCCTTGAGGAAGTGTAGAATGATCCGATGTGTGGTTAAGGATTGAGTCTTCATAGTGGATTGCGAATGAAACTTGGAATATTCTATGTTACCATCGGGTTTACGGTGCAGTATTGGAGGAAAGGAAGAAACAGCTTCGGATTCGCAGAAGGTCTTGCAGAATGGGTGTAATCCGAGATAACATTAAGCACATAAGGAGGGTATGAGATGGTTCATGAGTATTGAGAAGATGTGGTCTCGTGATTCGGGTCACTCGAGGTGAGTGCGAATTAAGTTCGTCATGTGGTGAATGGAGCTATTATATTTCTTAAGTCAGGTCAATAGTAAATTGAAAGAAGTTAGGTCGGTTAGTAATGGTCGAATCGGTGTGATGGTGGCAATGATCAGTTCCTTCAGCGTGTGAAGTTTTACATGCAGTATGTGGTTGTGCGTGCAGGTCCGATAGCCACCATGACTTGATTGATTTGGGAGATATTTGATTCGAATGGCCTTGTGGTGTGAATGGACTCCGGAAGAGTCATGATGGTGTGAACCACAACTTGAGGTTTCTATTTTCTATGGTTATGGGAATTCAATTGCGTGTTGCCATGGTTCTTCTGAAATAAGTTGAGTGACAGACGTTCTAGCCAATGAAGTGTTCATTCTACTAGTAGTTCAGGGGTTATGAGAAATTCTTTTACTCTCGCGTAGCGGCACGATAGGTGCAGTGAGCAGCATGGAAATTGGAAGATGAGGATCAATGTTGCGGTTCAGTGTTGACAAAAATGTCATGAGCACGGATAAGTAGGGAAGAATTCAGGTGTTCAGAGTATGTTGGCATTTTCTTTAATGTCAACTGAGAACGGTGTCCTGTGTAAGAGGCTTTGTATATTGATTTGCGGACTATTTGTTGGCTTTACAGAATTAGTACTGTTGGTGGTATTATATGAGTAGGATGACTCTCAGATGTAGGTCATTTATTGCACCTTAGCCGTGCTTGTGTTTTGTAGCGTATGGCGCTATCCGACTCCCTAGGGTGGTATTTTAGCACTTGGCGTGCTTGTGGAACATTATGCGGGTTGGACGCTTCTTTTCCAGAGTACGTTTCTCTTTATATGTCATGTTCAGATTGTAGCTTATCGGCGCATTGAAGGCGCCATATGAGATCTGAGTTGGTGTTTGAGGCGGCCTATTGCATGAGCAGCTTGCACTTGGTGAGACTAGATTATTGGAGCTGAAATCTGTGCAATCAGATTTATATAAGGCACATTAAAAGGAAATATCGGTATTCACTTCAGAATGAGGTAATGGCTCGTGACAGGGTGAGAGACTTCAGTATTGATTCGGTAGGTGGCTACGAGTTTTAACACGTCTTTTTCGTCATGGTAGTATTGCGAGATTTGGAACAGGATTTATATTTGTCATGAGATGTGTTACGGGCACCAGATTCCTGAAATTTCAGCTATTGTGGTAGGAGGATGTTATTATGGGCAATCGACTTATATGGTGAGTTTGTGAATTTGCACTCTACTACTGTGTTTATCCCTGTCGGGAGATTTTGATGGCCTTAGCCGTGTCTATCATTTTGTTTTGTATACTATTGAGGGCTATGAGTCCAAAAGTGACTCTCTGTTACTCATTACAATGGGTTTTGATGTAATTTCGGGATAACTGATTAAAGCTCTATGAATTATATGCCCTAACGGTATGGGAGTTCATTATGTGCCGTGATTTCGATTAAAGGAAATTATTTTTAGGCATGGATAGATTAGATTTTGGTTGACACAAGTGCATATTACTTATGATTCAGAGTGAGGATGAGATCCTCGCATTTTTAATATGATGTGAAAGGCTTAAACTGGGCTATGAGCCGCGGTGGAAGTTATATAAGGACGAGATCCTTGTGATGGAAATTATGTGTTTTAAATTCTCCCTCTATTAACTTAAATTTGTACTATAGTACTGATTGAGAGCCATGCCTGATAGGCTTATTTGATGATTCTTCTATGCGTTTTGTGCATATTTCACCATATTCGTGCTGTAATTATTAAGTTTTAGCCTACAAGGGGAGTGTCCAGGTGGCGTTAAATATGACTCGTTAATTCAAGTAAATAATTATGAGGTCTTCATGCCTCATGAATTGCTGTCAGTGTTGTGAAAGTTTGAAACGAGGTTTTGGTTACAATGAGGTTAATTGACGATGATGGAATTAATTATGAACAGTTATTATGACCAGAGACGTGGTTATGGGCATACATATGATGGGCGTGAAAGCACGAGTTACTACAGCCGGTTGAGACTAACATGCTGTGTTGAATTAATTGGGCTGTGACAAATTTGGCTTTGAATTTTATAAATATGGATAAAAGAAATAATCTTCAATTGAGAAGGCGTTGTTGGATCTATGTTAAATTTATGGTGACGTAGAATTTCCCTCAAGTGTGTGCAATAATGGACTTAGAATTTTATTGTCCTCGGAATAGTCCTTAGCACGTTCGAGGACGAACGTTTGTTTAAGTAGGGGTGAATGTGATAACCCGGCCAGTCGTATCATGAGTTACCACTCAGTTTTCCCTGTTTCTACCTTATTATGCTTCGTTCTTCGTGTTTTATGTGATCGAGTTGAGTAGTTTGCGTTCAGAGTGAATTTGGTAAGAAATGAGACACTTAGTCTCTTTTAAGAAGGTTTAAGTTGAAAAAGTCAACCGGATGTTAACTTATGAGTTAGAGGGCTCGGATGTGAGTTCCGATGATTCGGTTAGCTTCGGAAGGTGATTTATGACTTAGGAGTGTGTTAGGAATTGGTTTTGGAGGTTCAGTGTAGAATTAAGCTTGAACTGGTGGAGTAGTATTTTGGCGATTTCCGGTTGTTAGGCGAGATTTTGATTCGACGGTCAGAATGGAATTCCGAGAGTTGCTATAGCTTCGTATGGTGATTTCGGACTTAAGCGTATGTTCGTATTTGAAATTGGAAGTCCGTAGGACAATTCAACGCATTTTGGCGAATGTTGGAAAATAGAATATTTTTGGAAAGTTTGACTGAGGAATTCACTTTTTGATATCGGGGTCAGAATCCAGTTCTGAAAATCTTCATAGGTCCGTTATATTATTTATGACTTGTGTGCAAAATTTGAGGTGAATCGGACTCGATTTGATAGGTTTCGGCTTCAAATATAGAAGTTGAAATTTGTTAGTTTCATTAGACTTGAATTGGGGTATGATTCGTGTATTTAGCGTTGTTTGATGTGATTTGAGGCCTCAACTAAGTCCATATGATATTTTAAGATTTGTTGATATATTTAGTTGAAGTCCCGAGGGCCTCAAATGTATTTTGGATGGTTGATGGAGTTTAACTTGGGCATTTCAAGAATGTGTCAATGTCGTCTCTTCAAGAACAAGTGGTACCATATTATGCAAATGGGCTCCAAATTTAGTTTTAATTGAAGCATTAGATCCGTATCAAAAATTCGGAGTCATAGCAAAAAGAATCGTCCAATTCGCACATCGTGTGAGAAAGTTATACCTATTTTTGTGTCAGGGAAAAATCGCCAGTGCCCAGAATAGCTATTGGAACTAGTGCCCGGCATCACCTGTGGATCCCGAGGCAGAAAAAACACTATAAAACGGGGGTTTTGGTCATTTTAACAAAAATAGAGTTGGGGGAGCTCGGTTTGGGCGATTGTTAGAGGGGTTTCCACAAAATTTAAGGAGGTAAATGTTCTTTATCATAAATCCTTCATAGATATTCCATACTCATTTACATCATGAATCCATGAATTTATGGAAGAAAAATCAAATTTGTTTTACCAAATCTTCTAAGAAAGAAAATTTAAGATTTGAAAGCCTATCCGATGTCGGAATTTGATAATTTTTGTATGGTTGAACTCGTTGGGAGATATGGAACCCCTTGATGTGAAAATTTCTGAACTTCGAGAAGTGGGCCCGGGGCTTGGGTTTTGCTAATTTCGGGATTTCTTGGTATTTTTCGATTGTTTTCGCTTGGGCTTTGTTCCCTCAACATATTGTGACGTAATTGTTCTTAATTTGGTTAGATTCGATGCACGTGGAGGCCAATTCGAAGGGCAAAGGCATCGTGGGCTAGAAATTTAGCCAGTTTGAGGTGAGTAGTGATTGTAACACTACTAAAAATCAGGTAAAAAGCGACCGGAAAAAGCGACCAAAGTTGGTCCCCATATGCCCAATAGCGACCAAAAAGCGACCAAAATGGTCTGGTCACAATTTAGTTGGTCCCTCTTCAATAGCGACCAATCTTGGTCGCCATCTAGCGACCAAAGTTGGTCGCCATTTTCAAAAAAAAATAAATTCAAATCTGCTCAATTGCGACCAAAGTTGGTCGCCAATTTGGTATTGTAAATTTTCTGTATTTCTACAATAGCGACCAAAGTTGGTCGCCATTTGAGAAATACAGAAAATTTAAAATACCAAAGTGGCGACCAACAATGGTCGCTTATTCAGTATTTTTAAATCTCTGTATTTTCAAAATAGCGACCAACTTTGGTCGCTATTTGAGAAATACATAAAATTAAAAATACTTAAAAGCGACCAAAGGTGGTCGCCTTTGCAGATTTTAATTTATTTTTTTTTGAAAAT
>MCJB01050551.1:2772-36228 GCA_002018475.1 Nicotiana obtusifolia
ATTTTCGGTGGTTCTTTGGTGTTTGGAATTGTTCTCAGTCGTGGGTTGTGTTTCGTATATCTGAAGGGCAAAATGAGCCCTAGGTCTTATTTAATTGGGTTAAAAATCAGCAAAGGTTACTGAAATAGCCATTTTAGTGACCCTTATGCTGATTTCCTTTCTTTCTTTTACAAAGATTACTCTAACTTTTTCATACGAAGTCCGATTTGGACGATTCTTTTTGCTACGGCTCCGTAATTTCAAGACGGAGCTAATTCTTCAAACGAAATTGAATTTGGAGGTCGTTTTCTAATTTTAATATCAATTACACCAGAAAATCTGAGGTAAATGCTTTATAGAGCAGCGAATTTAGTTCCGTTGACCATTCAAAATTCACCCGAGACCCCCGGGACTTTATCCGAACATGCACACATGTTCTATAACCTCATTCAAACTTGTTCCAATCTTTGGAACACTAAGATGAGCATCGATTTATCAGATTTGCCTTGAAAGCAATCTTTGGAACTCTAAGGATCCGAAATTCGATCCTTCGATCCGAACTCGACCAAACGAAGTCCGGATGGTCTGAAAATTTGCACGCAAGTCCAAAATTGCATAAGGAACCTACAGCAACTTTCGGAATTTCATTCCGACTTCCGGATCAAAATTCGATCTTTCAACCGGTATTCCGAACTTCCTCGATTCAATTCTCACGCTGTTCGAGGTCTATTAAATTTATTCCGGTCACTCGTCTAAGTCATATATACTATCCCGAAGCTAGTCGAGTCGTCGGAATTCAAATCCGAGCCTTCTAACTCAAAAGTCAATTTCGGGTTGACTTTTGTGACTTAGACTTTCGCAAACGAGACCATGTGTCTCATTTCTTTCCAATTTTCTTCGAGTACATTTTCTCAACTTAATTTCAATTAATATAATTAAAGAAATAAATTGGGGCGTAAAACGAGTCATTACAAATACCCCTTATTTTGCAAGAATGACCAATACGGCCAAAAGTGGCTAAACATGCAAAATATGGCTACGACCCCGGAAGCCAAGGACTTAGACCTACTAGGACGACCGGACCCTATGTGGGTTGCCTACGTATCCCGCCTGGAAGACGAGAATCAGGTTCGCGTAGTTCGGAGAGTCTATATCTTTGTTTTGATGAAAAAAAATATAAAACTATCTTTTGAGTTCTTAAAAAAATGATGTAAAATCTTTTGGATTTTCTTTTCCCTTTTTTTTTTGAATTTTTCTTTTTCTTTTCTTTTTTCCGAAAAATGATGTAAAGGGAAATGTAATTAATTTTTTTTTTGATTTTTTTTTTAATTCATTCACCCTTCTTTCCAAGACATTGGTCCGCCAAACGACCTTTTTACCCCCACAGATGCAACATTTAGCACATAGGATGAATAAAATGTCACTTTGGGCATGGGCCCATTTTGACAAAATTTGGACGAGTTTCCTACAAAGGGACACGATACATGGGACCGAGCCCTACTAAGTCTAAATGATATGATGCAAATAAGAGTGACCTAAAGGCTGACCTAAGTTTTGGGGTTTACTAACAAGGCAATTCGGGGTGCGTATGGTCGATGGTGGCTGCTTGAGCTTTCCACCCACTCCATACGTCCGACGGCTCCCCCTCCTAAATTAAGGTGACTCGACAAAGATTCGTGCACGCGATGCGTGCTACGAGACTTGTTGTAGAAAGAAATGACCGAGCAATGCATATAATGACAGTTATAAAGCAGTAAACACATAAAGCAAAAATTGTAAACACATAAGCAACTAGCAAATAATAAAACATAATAAAATTAAATAAAGCAGATAAAACAAATAAAACAAATAATTAAAAATATAAAGCTCAATCAAATATTTTAAAAGCCAACAAAATCAAGTACTAGCTCGAACCCGAAAAATGAATAAATCCCCAGCAGAGTCGCTAGAGATGTCACTCCTATTTTTTGAGCGAGACTTTACTAAACCTTTTACATAAATAAAAGATTTAATAAAACTCAAAAAAAAAAAAAGGTTTTAGATTTATAGTGACAAAAAATAAATTTAGAGTCGCCACCTGACGATTAATTCCGGTGTGTCAGGCCACCATTTTAGAACTTAGACTCGAAGTCAAGTTCGTACCAGAGATTTGGATAAGGGGGTTCATTTGACTCAGGGAGAAGGTGTTAGGCATTCTCCGAGTCCCGTGAAAAATCACGGTTGCGTACTCAATCTAGTTGGCTTTTAGAATATTCAAATCGAGATAAAACAAACACATAAGAGAAAAAACAAACACACTTGAGGCTCGAAGTCATTCCCACCTAATAAAAGATAAAATAAAACTAAAACTAAAATACTACAAATTTTACTTTAGGCCTCCAAATACAAATACCTCGGGGCATTCCCCGAAATATAATATATACAAGTCCTTCGGGGCATTCCCCGGATAAATATAACTAAGGGAACGACCTCTTGCCTCAAGAATTAATAAAACGTCCTAATATTGCCTACCCAAGTGTGGTCGGCCTAAATATGCTACTATCGAATAACTATTAAAGAAAAATAATTAACAATATAAATTCAACCTTTCATCCTTAATGTTCAACGCCCCTCTCGCAGCCCAATTCACAAAAAAAAAAAAAACATAAGCCATAGAGGGGAACGAAGACAGACCAAGCAATAAAGATTATTCCATCACATGAGCACTAAAACATTCAAGGGAATTGGATCAATGAGCACGCAATTAAAATAAAAATAAAAAAAAACTGTAGGAGGCACATCCATATTAATGATATTTGGTCTCATAGATGGTGCTATTGTTATATCATATGCCTTAAACCTGCATAATTCACCTTGGACATGAGAGGACCCGGTGTTGGTTAAACACTTGTAAACCCACAAAACTCAAGTGTCAGTTACCCCAGAAGCTTTACAAAGCCAGCATTTTATCAACTTAAACTAGTAGTAGTATTAGAACAGGCCTATGCTTTATTGGATGCGAATGAGGACCGACGAAACCATCGGGAAATATGTTAAAGTTTGACTATTTTTTAGAACTATATTATCGTATTACATGTAAAATCCTAATGCATCTGTGAATATTTCACAACCAAAAAGATGAAAAGAGCACATTTCAATTCATTGAAGTGTTCAGTCGGTGCATACTGTTTCTTGTGCACTGTTAACTTTCAATTAGTTAAGAATGTGTACTTTTGGTCCCTTTATGTGTGGGAAAACATGTTGTAGTTAGAATATTTTTGTGTTCAGGCCAAGCATAATAGCATCATAAACTAGTAGCGTTCAAACCGGCATAGTGGTAGCAACTAAATAAATGCAAATTTCAGCAATGACGTGAATCCAAATAGTAATAAATCAACTAGGATTTCAAGAATAATGCATTACCATCTCAAGTCAAGAAAATGAACATATGTCGACAATACTCAAAGCTAGACTATATGAAAGAAAGATTGGCACTATAACAATCACAAAGAGCATGAATGGTACTATAGCAATCACAAAGAACGCGACTTAATCGACAGAAAAGGAAACGAACCTCACAAGAAGCAAAGCGACACGAACCGCGAATATCAACCGGAACACTTGACTGCCAAATCCACAAAATCGAACAACCTCCTCGGCTCAACTCCAACGAAATTAAAATTTCCAAACTACTTTCTGTTCGTGACCTTTCCTACTCTATTTCCTTGTTTTTTTTTTTTGGTTTTTTATGTTTTTTTTTTTTTTGAAAACGCTGGAACAAAAAAAAGAAGAAGAAGAAGAAATCTAAAAATTTTTCAGAAAAACTAGACAAAACAGAACACCAATTTCTTTGCTAAAAAAAAAAACCGAAGAAGAAACCCCTCGAACTTTTTTTTCTTTTCTCCAAAAATTCCCAGCTGAGACTCCTTTTTTTAAAAAAAAAAATTCGAACCCCCTTCCTCTTTGAGATACTACCCAATATATAGGACTTCTAGAGCCCTGTGCCTTTTCCCCCAAGAAACCCAAAAAGTCCCGAAAAATAATCCTCCAAAAATCTGAAAATCTTCAAAAATCATTTCTAGAACCAAAACCCGGACAGATGGAAGGCGAGGATTGATTTTAAATCAATCCACGGTCCCCATTTATCGGAAATTAGTCCCCAAATCAATAAAATACTTGAGTGCAATAATTTTTGTCAGAAGTTTGTTAGGGCTAGGAGTACGTGGGGAAAGGAGGGGGACCACGGACGAGTGGGGTTGAACTCGTCCGAGTTTGAATGAGTTTGGGGTGAGGCGGCCAGAAGATAGAAGAAGAAGAGGGGGGTGCGGCGGTTTGAGGGGGGGAAATGATTTAGGGTTTAGGTTTAATTTAATATTTATATTTAGGGTAAGATAATTTTGGGCCGCTGGATCTTTTAAGATCAACGGCTCAAATTAAAAAGGGAAAAGAATGGGGTATGGGCTGATGAGGGATTGGGCCGCCGGTTAACTTAAATGATTTGGGCTTAATTTAATTTTCTTTTAAGAATTGGCCCATTCCGAATCCCCCTACTTATTTACTTCAAATTGTATTAACTATTCTTTTCTAATCCCCTTTTTTTTAATTTTGTGATTAATCTAATTAGTTATAAAGATCCTAATTTACTTCAATGCAAAAATTAATATAATTACCTATTTATAAAAGTTAAAGTAACCCTTGAATTAAAGATTAAATTGAGGGAAGGGTAAAACCGAACTACTTTTTATGATTTTTTATAAAAATTTATAAAACCAAAAACTACTAATTCAATATAAAAACTATAAAACAAATCCTGAATGCAATGCATGATATTTTTTGGATATTTCATTAGTTAATTACTGAAAACAAGAAAGTATAGGTAACCTAACAACTAATAAAATTCCTAAAATGGCTAATAATTGATTAAAATTATTCTATTTTATTTATAGGAGTATTTTAGGTATGGCAAAATCACGTGCTCACAATGGGAAATGTCCTAGGGTAAAATTATCAGATTTGCATAAGGGAAGGACCGAAAATCTCGTGATACGTAAATATTTCGGCGGGAATCACAATGTCAATCAACAAAATCGTTGAAATCAGTAAATCAAGGGATTTTTACCTTGTTTCTATTTTTAAATCTGGTCTATGGCTATACTAGCTTTGATAGGATAGGATACATTGTAAAAATAATCAAAGTAGGATGAATTCACCCAACGGTTTGGCACGGTGATCATTAATGCAGAGGAGAACAGTGAGGTTTTAGGTTCAAATTCAAGCAAATACAAAAAATATTACTTTTTCTGTTTAAAAAAGATTGTCTTAATTTGACTTGGCACAAACTTTAATAAAGAAAGAAAGATTTTTGAGATAGATGATCTTCGACAAGAAAATATTGAGACGTGTCAATCTTTTTGGAACGGAATAATAA
This sequence comes from Nicotiana obtusifolia, assembly GCA_002018475.1. Lineage (NCBI taxonomy): Eukaryota > Viridiplantae > Streptophyta > Magnoliopsida > Solanales > Solanaceae > Nicotiana > Nicotiana obtusifolia. The sequence goes on from MCJB01050551.1 coordinate 8,159, forward strand.
GGAAATAATGTCATTTTTTTTTAAACAAAAGGAATAGGTGATTGCTTCTCATTTATCTAATCCCGATAGATAAAAGTAGAATTACCTGGTACATAAACTGGTGGGAGATAATAAGTACTTGATGAAATAGTCGAAATATACTCAAACTAGTCCAAACACTACCCTCCTAACAAAAAAGAAGCTTAATAGAGTGGAATGGGTATAAAGAATTCATGTAACCTACACCAAAAATTTGAAATTGAGGCATAATTGATGTTGAGTGGGTTACTTTCCTCTATCCGGAAAAACATGAAAATGCATTTAAATGGATCATCTTTCTTTTTTCTTAAGTGTTTTTTGGAAGTTTTCAGTTTTCTTACAGAGAAATTGCCATTTCAAAAACCTGGCTTTTTATGCATTAAAGTGAAAATATGGTTGAAATGATACTTGCAGTAAAGTCTATGCTGTCTTTGGATTGTGTTGTAGGGTCAATTAATAAAAAAAAAAAAAAAAACAGTAAGTGCACAAAATATAGGACAAATTCTTTATTTACATAAATTGTCCGAAGACTTACGATGTGTCAAAAAGACATGATAACTGTCACATCCCTTATTTATCCCAAAAGATATATATTATTATGGATTAAAAGTTTTTCCAATTAAAGTGATAAACTTGAGTGGTGATTATTTTATTTATATAGACGCCGCTTAGAATTAATTTTTTGAGTGTTTCAGGTCACCTTTTATTTGAATCTCTAGTCGAAGAATGGTTTGACTCAATTATTATTTGTCTGCGAGAACAAAGTCCGGATAAGGAATTTTGTTGAACGAAGAGAAGGTGTAAGCATTCCTCGAGTCTCGTGATTCTAGCACGGTCGCTTTATTGAGTACATTTGGCTTAATTAATCTGGACAAACTGTAATTTATTGGTTTCCATGTTTTATCTATCCGCTTTTATTGCTTGGTTATTCGTAATTAAGGAGTTATCTTGAAACGAGTCACGCGTACGTGTACGCATTTTGTTTTGCGCATTAAAAATCATGTCACGCATGCGTGTGCAACATTGATAACACTTTTATTATTATTAAGATTGTTCTGTCAAAGTTACGCAAACGCATACCTTGCCTTTAACTTTGAAAATCATAATTATGTCACGCGAACGTATACATAATCACGATAATTGATTTATTACTGTGCACCTAAAATATATTAGCGATATTTATGAGTTATTTTCCTAAACTAATTTGAGATTAAGTCCGAGAGCTTATGGAGAAAATTAGGGAAGGAGTTAGATTTGACTATTATAATTATGGAATAAATGGGGACAAAAGGTTAGCGTTGTATTCATGCCCAAATCTTCTTGAATCCTATCAGTCCCAAACTACTCCAAACATAATCAAACATCTCCAAAAATCTAACTAGCTAATCAAATCTCATTCACGGCATACTATATGAACTAAAGCAAATGTTAATTAAGGAACCTTTTAGGGGTCGTTTGGTAGGTTGTATTAAGTAAAATAATCCCTGTATAAAAATTTAATCTATCCAATACAATATTTGGTTGCTCAATTCAATTTATGCATATTTAATACATGGATTAGTTATACCTCATAGGAGGGCTTAGCTAATACCAAGAAAACCAAGGGATTACTAATCCCTGCATTAACTATATCTGAATAAGACCCTAAAATCACTAAACCGCCCCTCAAACAATTTTTCTAAATTTCTTTATATACAGAAAGAAGAATAATCAAGGGTATAATTGTAAAGAAGATTTTGTACAGTTTTAGACTAACACAAGCTTAGATTATACATTACATAGCTAATTTTTAATACAATGAACCAAATACTTGATAGAAAATAATCCCAACACTAAAATCTCTTGTATTACTAATCCCTGCATTACTTGTGTTCGTAACAAACCACCCCTTAATTTTCACCAAGCAAAACCTATGGCCCATTTTGATACGCCATAAATCACAGGCACAATACCAAGTCAATTACAGTCTTCTTCAAATGTTCCCCATTTTCAGCTTTTATGACATACATGTATAAATATTAAACCAAAACTATATACTTATAGAATAAGAAAAAAAAGAAGAAGAAAAGAAACAAAACAACCATAGCCTATTTGATTAGAGCTTACTAAAAATCCCTTTATTCATTCATTTTTTTCCAGTAGTTATTTTACCTACAAAAGAAATTCAATAGGGCGATGAAATATGCAAATCAGTAACTTCTACCCATCAAGTAAACACATGAATATAAATCTTAACTCGTACAATTTCTCGTGATGCTCTTGAACAAACATAAGCAACAAAATAATTTAATAAGCTATCAAAGGTATTTAAACAAAATAAAGCACAAAAAGATTAAACAAGAACATGATATTAAACCAAAAGTGAATCAAAGAAGAAAGTGACATCTGTTGAGCAGAGCTTTTCACTGTATTAATGAAGAGCCTCGAGTGTTGGGTTACAAGGAAGAAAACTGGCCAAACTCAACCGCGGACTGGAGCATCAACCGAAACGGAACGGCGAACTTGCCTCCCTCAATTGAAACTCGTGTATTTAATGGGTAAGTGCTGCTGCGTTTTGGCAGCAATTTCAACCGCGTTTTGGCTTATTTTCATGGATGTTTCGTGATTTTTTACAGGTGTTTCGGAGCTCTGCACTTTTGGGGTGGGATTTGAGCCGGTTTTAGGGAGCAATTTCAGCTGTGTTTAGGTGACATTTTAGGACTGTTCTGCAGCTTGTTTCAGCGGCGTTTTGGGGACGTTTTTGGGGGTGGTTTTGGGTGATGTTTTGCTGGATTTTTGCTAGTGTTTCAACAGTGCGTCGGGGTCATTTTAAGTGGAGGAAAGCAACTGCGTTTTGGGAACGTTTTCGGGGACTGTTTGGAGGAAGAAAGGGCTGTCTTTGAGGTGAAGTTGGGGATGTTTAAATAATAAAAAATAAGAGAAGAAGAGTGTAGGAAGAGAGTGATGGGACAAGCGAATAGTGTAAGGGGAAGTGAGATGTGATACGTGAATAGTATAATAGTTGGGTGATGAAATAAGGGAATAGTAAAAAGGGGAGTAAGATGTGACACGTAAATAATGTAGTAGGTGGGTGATGAGTCAAGAAAATAGAGTAAGGAAGGTAAGGACTAATTTTATTACATTTGGTCTGTGATTAAAATATATTCTTCCGTCCTTTATGTAATAGACTTTGTTAAAAATATTACATATTCTCTAATAAAACCTACTAATAAAAATAATATAAACGTTTAAATATCTAGAAAACAAAAAAGTGATGAAAGTTCAAATATAGTCAAAAATAGGTATTCACAGCATGCCCCTCTTTGCTTGGAAACATGAAGAGTTTTCAGGCAAAGAACATGTGAGCTATGTGACTGATTTTTGATCATATCATTAGTCAAAAGGAAAGAAATAAGAGAAAAGAGTGAAAGAGTGCAACCGAGTCCTGGTTTTGGCCAGCTTACATATCCCGTGTTATAAGGGAATTAGGTCGCGTGTAGTTCAAGGAGAATGACAGAATAATGATTTAGAGAGCCGAGTGAAGTTCCATCGAGCCTCTTGTCTGCGGTTCTGTTTTCTAGACAAAGCTATAAATTATCTAACTTATTGAAAGGAAGACAAAGATAACGGTATAAACTAACTATGTGAGGATATGCAACAAAGGGTAGTACCATGTGTTATCAAAAGGAAATGAAATTAGAGAATGGTACTCTATGTTACTGAAAGGAAATGTAACCAAGGGATGGCGGCCTGTGTATCTCATTGCTCTGAAAAAGCAAGGCTGGAGCAAGAAGATGAGGGAGTGCCAAGCACAGCTATTAGAGAAATTTTGCTTTTGAAAGAGATGCAGCATGCAAACATTGTGAGGTATAATATGGTCTTTACAGTTTATCTAGAACCAATATGAATTATATGATTGTGATCGCTAAGGAAGTGTCACTGCTATTTGTGGATGGTTGGCTTATGTTCATTTCTGGAGCAACATTCTTGCTTTTGCCGATTGAATTAGGAGTTAGAGACTAGAGAGCAGATCCAAAGACGTATATAACAGTAACTTGGGTTGCAATACTGAGTTGTTCTTTCTATATGTGGCAAAAGCTATATTTGAAGTTTTTATCCGTATCTTCTCTACAAGGCAGTCTGGTGCACTAAGTTACAGTTATGCGCAGGGCCTAGGGAAGAGTCGGACCACAAGGATTTATCGTACTCAACTTTACCCTGCATTTCTACATTCACCGCTCGAACCCGTGACCTTCTGATCACTTGACAGCAATTTTACCAGTTACGTCAAGGCTCTTCTTCTATCCATACCTTCTTTAAGACCGAAAAATTATTTATTATTTGGAAACAGATTGCAGGATGTGATCCATAGCGAGATTACCTGAGTTTTCAATGGGAAAAATTATCACCACCTAACGGTAAAGTTCTCTGAAGTAATATCTTCAATTTTGCAGACATTTTTGTATCAGATGCTACTCCACTTTGGCTGAATGAGTGCCTTTTGTTACTTCTCAAAGTGAACATACGCAACTTTATTTTATAGGAGTATTTTTATTATCTGCATATTTTTTGACAATTATTTCTTTAGTTGTCCTGTCTAGAATATATATTACTTTGACAATTATTTTCAACCTAAGTTAAAATGAATTAAGAAAAATAATAGATTACTAAGCGATCAAAATTATTTTTTGCTGAATAAACAAGGTCAATATTCGTCATTTTCAAGAGTTTATATTTTTTAAATTTTATTTTATAACTCAAACACATTATTTAATAATATTTATATAATTATAAAGTTTATACTCATTAATAGGGTTCGCGTATCCTGAGATTAATATATATATATATATATATATATATATATATATATATATATTTTGTAGTTTGTATTATTCTCGAGCTACTTTGATGTATTATAAATATATACATATTTTACCTATTGTAATATACATATATGTTGCTAGAAAAAATGTATATACATACACATATAAAAACTTTTGTATTGAGAACACGAGCTTTGCATTAATAAGTAGTGACAGATTTTATACAACAAAAATGGCTGATATTTTTTCAGTGCCATGATTGGTATATTATTTCATGATAAGAAGATTCTATATATCATTTCTATGGAGAAATATATATCCTTATATATATATATATATATATATATATATATATATTTATATATATTTGGATTTTGGATATATCAGCTACTTGAATCTGATGCTGCTTTCGACATCAAACATAATGGGAACCTTCTCTTGCCGTCTAGTTTAAAAATGGTGAAAAAAAAGTAAAAAAAAATTAGAAGCCATAAACATGGTAGACATATATACAGAGAGAGATCCAAGATTTTAAGACAGTAAACGCAAATTATCATTAAATTCATTATTCGGTCGTGAAAATAAATGCAAATATGGGAAATACTATTTTTGATCTATATTATTCTTATAATTAAGGCTATTAAAAGTCTTTCTTAGTTATGAGGTGCGCAAAAGTATTTGAAGACAAGAGAGATATACCTGAAAATAAGATTCAAGCTTAGTCTTTAGAGCAGCATACTCTTGCTTCACTCCTTGGAATGTGTTTTTGCACCTGCAATTTGGTCCATTAATAGTAATACTAGAAAATATAACTAACTTCAACTTGAATATATTTAGTGCCCTGGTTTATGTTGCTGCTCGACTCTTCAAAATGTTGCCGCGTACTGTGTGTCGAACCCTCCAAATATAGTGCATTTTTGTAGGATCCGACACACATAGTAATTTTGGAGAATCCCAACAACGTAAATCTTAATGAAAAAACTAAAAGTAGAAAGAGGAGGAGGCAAAGACATCTTACCCTTCTATATTTTTGCCATTACAGTATTCCTGAAACTGACTACATTGTCTTTGTACTCTTTTGGCACCGATGCTGCAACAAAAGTTGTAATGCTATATATTATACTTCATTTTAGAAAAGAGGAATACACCTATACTAATTAAAGATATTGTTAGTTTTATAGTTCGAGATGTTTAAGCTTAGGAGAATGAACAAATGGGGTTCTATTTTAGGAGATTACAGGCAATAAGCAATATTACTTTTATCTGTTGTAACTATATTTTTTTGAGTCGAGGATCTGTCAAAATAATATTTTAATAACAATTTTGAGAATGTGACCAGCCACAGCAGGAGAGTATTGGGTATACGTCCAACACTGAGACGGGGACCGCCTATGTCAATACATTATTAAAAGTATTCGTTGGGCAAGAAGACTGGCTGGATTCAAAGTATGGAAGACTTTTTACGAAGAAAAAGAATATTCCAGTTGTTATGATAGCGAATGAACTACCAGAGTGTGTTGCTGCGAACGGGCCTTTCCACAAGAGATTCATGGTCTTACACTTCCGCAAAAGGGTAATTTCTCAATGATAAAGTATGTCGATATGCATGAAAATGATCGAAGCATACATAATCTTAGAAAAAGTCATGATACGAACTCCCAAATGATTAGATTCTCCACTACAATTATATATTTTGTCTAGGAATCGAAGAAAAGACTTAGTACATTCTTTTTTTTTTTTGCTTAAGATAAGGATATTCTAAATCACCTCCACCCACGACCGTTATGTTCCGGGTTCGAGTCACGCTGGAGGGAAAGTGTGGAAACATTATAAATCCTTCTAATTTGGGAGGGGTTTAAAAAAAGAAAACTATATAAAAAAAGGAAGAAGAATATAGTCAGCTCAGTTACCTTTTGGAATATAGCTATTTTTTAATTATTAATTGTAAATCTGTCTACTTTTGCTATTTTTTCATGAAAACGTGTCACGTAAAGTGAAATAGAAAGATTGTACGTGTTCTTGTGAGCTTGACACTTACCTTGAGCTACTACCCTTGAATTGGTACATAATATTATCCAGTCTTGCAAAATCATAAGGTCCATTTTCCCTGCTTGGAACAAATGAAAGAACTAAATATTAATTGGCCAATGACTAATTATAGTGTTATACATGTACATATTTTCCAACATGAAGTATTGTAAATAATTAAGAAAACTCGTTTTCTAGGTTGCTAACAATTATATTGTTCAGACTCTTTGAAAATATTTTCCGGTGCATTGTTGGATCCTTAAAAAATAATGTATTTTAAAAAAATCCGTACGAGCGCGGCAGTATTTTGAATATAGACTGACATACCTATACCTATATGCCAACTCTATACATATGGAAGCCTATGCGTGAATTTCAAGACCGGATTTAGCATTTCTCTACGTTTTTTTTTTTTTTTTTTTTTTTTTTTTGTGATATATAAAAAGAATGCTGCATTTCAAAGTAGAATTTAATTATTTTATGATAATCATATATAAAATTATATTTTGAAACTTCTTACAGTGCAAGTTCAATATTGCGAATCAATCTGGCTGAATCGGTGTAAAATAGATTGACAACTTCTTCAACAAAGTTAGGGTTTGCATCATCTTGCAATTCCTCAAGATGAATAAATTGATCATCAATGTATCCCTGCATAAGTTGTACGAGTTAACCAAAGTTATACACCTTCATAATAAATAAAATAATTTTGATTTTTATTCACTAATAATGTAAATATCTTATAATTATACGTTCAGCACATTTAGTTGGTTGACTACAAATAGTTTACGCGCCCTCTTTTCGACTTCCAAAATTATCTAATTTTATAGTAAATGATTTTTGAATCGTACGTGATAAAACTCAAACTCAGGGAACATCTTTCGTGCACCTACAATATACACATATGATAATGAATTATACATATATAATATATAGCGATTAGGTTGAGGGCTATTTGGATTAATTCTTCATTATTTATATAATACCATATCGTTGACTAGTACTGATGAAATTGACTCCACAAGAAACTGATCAAAAGGCTACTGAATCAGCCTATTTCTTGCGTGTACCAATTGAGGTATTATTGAGAATCAGAACGTTCATTCAATTAAAGAAAACATATATGAAAGAACCATAAAATTCATGTTAAATTAAGTAAAACAACAAGACATTATTTATAATAATATGTCTAATAGGATAACTCAAAAAACAAATAGAGTAAATAACTTAATATAACAAGGTTAAATACATTGTTAATGTATATAAGTTAAATTACTCTGAAAAATTTAAGCAAATAAATAAATAATAATATGACCTGATCAAAGAGGCTTCTCCTCAAGCAAGCAGCTTGGCGTTGCTTTTGGTTCTCCATTTTTCAGTTTACGTGAAAAGGAATGGGAACTGAATATGAAGAATATCTATCTTTGTTGAAAAAAAGGGGCTATACCATACTCATTCTAAAGGCTACAATTGTATGTATATATATAGGAAAAGAAAGAAAGAAAACCAAAGAGGAAAAAGATTGATATAAAGTGGTCCAAATTTTAATAATTTTTCTTGTATTTTAGTGACAAAAATACTGATAAGAATTAAACAAGTTAGCGGTATAAGCAATAAGAGGAATCGGCCACTGGTCCTTGCGTTAGGACAGATTGTACATCATACTCCCAAGGAGCATTATATTTTCAAATCCTACGTGAATACAAAGTACTTTATATATTTTCAGTAAAATTACTAGTAACTTCAGACATGTCATAACTATCAATTATTATCTTTAACCAATTTGAAATCAAACTTACAATTTTGAGTTTTTCAAGATATCTAAATACTTATAACATTTAGTCAGTATTACATATGTGACTATTAAGGTAGATCAATTTCAAGCTTCTTCACTAAAATTTGAAGTAATTAATAATTTTAACATCAAAAGTAATTAGTCGTATATCACCCAAAAGAAAAATGACAAAAGGAAAAAGAAATAAAAAATTATAACAATTCTAATTCTTTTGAACAATAGAACAGCATTTTGGCCATATTTTAAGAACTTTCATAAAACCAACAATAACAACAACATCCAATAGAATTCCATTAGTGGAGTTTAGGGAGGGTAGAGTGTACGCAGATCTTACTCCTACCCCAAAGGGATACAGAAGCTGTTTCTGAGAGACCCTCGGCTCAGAGACAATAGATCCGTAATAGCAACATAAACCAGAAAAATAGTATCAACATCATAAAAGACAGCAAATAAATAGGAACGCCAAAATGAGAAAGATAGCAAAAAATGTGAAACACAACAAAAATTGCTAGCAGTCCTAAACAAAACACTATCAGACTAGCCGGCAAAAACTTTCATAAAACCATTCCTAATAAACTTCATAGGAATTAAAATAATACTACAATCTCGGGATAACTAAGCAGAGGTTTAGTTATACCTCAATTTTATCCCAACTAAATATAAAATAAACTCATTTTAAATTTAATTACAAAATTAATTATCTCTTATTCCTCGGACAAACGAGACTTTAGGCAGTCACTATGCTAGCTAGTCATGGTCCATAATTTACCCTACAGTTATCTATTAATTACTTGATGACTTCAACATTTAGATCCTATAGTTTAATCCGTAAAGATATACCGCACCCGGGTTTTCCGCCAACCCAATAAGTATACGGCATATGTTTTCGTATACAATCATATCACAAAACTCATGGTTAATGAATATACACTTTTATCTTAATTTTTGACTTAATCATGGTAAATTAGTATGATTCGACATACATATCGATTGCAGATTAGTTTATACAAGTTCATTTATAATTTAAAAATTTGAATTCAAAAATTAAATTGTAATATTGTATTATCCAACCTCTTAAACACATTGTATTCAAAAAATAAGAATTAGAAACGGATAAATTATGTAGTTAACTAACTTCAAAATCCCTCACTAATTCTATTTGGTGACGGATTATCGAGAAATTATTAAAAAGTTCTATTAGCTAGGAGCAATTTACTGATAGATTAGCGACATAATTCAAAGCCAATTTCAGCGTTTTTAGTAGTGTTCATGATTGTATGGGGTAAAATTATTTTATCACAGATGATCGAATGATAACATGACACATGGAATCGAAGATAGGCAAAAGGCAAGTCAGGTAACAACCAATACCGGATACAACGAATGTAATCAGCACCAGATAAATCCCGAAGGGAGTGTAGCCAAAGGGAGAAGATCAAGGGTTTGGCATCGGATAGCATTCAATGAGAAAATATTCATTAACATTAAATGAGCAACCATTGCAGAGAATATTTGCATTCATGGCCTGCTGTTACATGTTCGTCAATGACTCTTTTATTATCATTTAAGAAGAGCTTGATCTTAGGACCTTGTTTCCCTAGGTAAAGATATAAATAGCAGGCCCTGCAGCCATTGTAGAGGGACGAGACATTATGCATACAACAACTTTATTTGGTTACTTTTCTCTCAATTTAACAACTTTATTTGCACTTAATCGTTACTTCACTTTTGCTCTCGGAGACACTCGTTTGGAGCCAGACTTGTCATCTTTTTCAATTTCAATTGCTAAAATTAATATTTATCTTATATCTTTATTATTTTTTAGATCAAATTAATTTTTTTGTCTACAATCGCGTAACAAATTCAATTGTATCGTTTTACGAGTAAACAATTTGACACCCACCGTGGGGCATAGCCAGTTGCGTAATTGCTTTGATTCATTCCTTTATTACTAACATGTTTTGATTCTTTCCTTAGTAAGAAAAAGATATGGCAACTAATGATGCCAATACACAACGTTAAGGAACACGAATATTTGCCTCGACATGATGACCCAATAAATGAAACTCATAAAGAAGGTGATGAAACAACCCTGGTTTGTGAAGGACAATACCCTCGGCATGTACAGGAGCTAACTCCCGCTGATGTGGAGGAGGAACATATTGCGGAAGTGGTAAAAATCGTAAGAGAACAGCAGAAGGCAATCATGAGTCATTTCTCAAGGAAGGATCGGGGTAAGGATGGAGTTAAAACAAGCATTGTGAGACGCCTCCAATAATGCAAATAGAAGGGGCCCGATTCCTCCCAGTGTTCCTACAAATCGAACAGCTTAGAGAGTCGATAATAACACCCCAAGGGGTGACGTGGGTTTCGACGGTGCCGGAGGGACCAGAAGAGGATCTAGGAATAAAAACGGAAATGATCCCTTCAATAATGGGCTCATGTAGTTTATGAGGGAAATGAATGAACGAATGGATCAAATACGAAGGAGTTTCACGCTTGAATGGATCAGATTCAGGGCACACCACCAGTTCCGGTATGCCAAGATTCAAAATAATACACTAGAGTTAATTTCGAAGAGGTTCAAGATGCCGGACATACCAAAATACGATGGGACTTAGGATCAGCAAGAGCACATCACAACCTACACCACGACTGTGAAAGGGAACGATTTGGCTCAACATGAGATCGAGTTGATCTTGCTGAAGAAGTTTGGTGAAACCCTCACAAAAGGGGCCCTAACATGGTGTTTTATTTTACTCGAGCATTCAATTGACTCTTTTAATATGCAGTTCAATATGCCTAATGTACCAAAATACGACGAGACTTCGAATCCACAAGAGCACATCACAACCATAAACCACGGCTGTGAAAGGGAACGATTTGGCTCAACATGAGATCGAGTCGATCTTGCTGAAGAAGTTTGGTTAAAACTGTACAAAAGGGGCCTTGATATGGTGTTCTCTTTTACCCAAGTATTCAATTCGCTCTTTTGAGATACTTGCAGACTCTTTCATTAAGGCCCATGCCAAAGCAAGGAAGGTTCAAGCAAGAAAGGAGGACACATTCAGAATTGTGCAAGGCGAGTCCGAACTGCTGTGAGAATTCATGATCCGGTTCTGAAAAGAGAGGATGCTGCTATCGCGGTACCAAATGAGTGGGCTACAGAGGCATTCACAAAGGGTCAAAACCCGCGGAGCTCCGGCACCTCCCCAAAGTTGAAGGAAAGCTTGCCCGAGTTTTAAAAAACCACATGGGCAGATGTCCGTAATCGTTACGAGTCAAAAATAAGGATAAAAGACGATCAGCTAGTGTTTCTGGTAACAACCAAGGGACAGGATCGAGACAAAAACCAAGATACATTTAAAAGTGACATTGATGTGGATTGGCAGTGCTCTAAACGTCGTTTCATGCCGTATGAAAGAGTCGAAGGTCGTAGCTGCAAAGGGTTTTATTTTTCATATAAGTTTGCTCCAAATAGAAAGATGATTGTGGCCGGAGCAGCAGGTCATTACAGGAAAAGGAGATGCTAGGGGCCCGAGACTCCACATCCCCCAGGTTATCATATTATAACTTTAACATTACCTTAGTATATTTGGTATCGACAATGACGAATATCAAAGAAGTATGGTTCCCGAAGCTAATTCGATCAAATCCTAGCCAGAGGGATCCTAGTTTATGGTGTGAATATCATGTGACTCACGACCATAGAATTGGGGACTGCCGATATCTTCATGAAGAGATGGCGACAATGCTGAAGAATGTCCATCTTAGGGAATATTTAAGTGATCTAGCCAAGAACAACTACGGCCAAAGCCGAGATAATGCAGAGCCTTCGAAGGTGGAAGAATGTAACGACCCTGCCGGTCATCTTGAGTGTTGTAGCCCCATTCCCCTATTTAATGCTTATTCTATGACCAATTATTGTTATGTGAATTGCCGAGGTAGTTGGTTTAGTTTCGGGGATGTTTCGGAATGAATTAAGACACGTACTTCCAAGGTTGGAAGCTTAAGTTGAGAGGTTTTTACGAGAGTTGACTTTGTGGTTATCTGGCACGGATTTTGGTTTTGGAAGTTGGAATAGGTATGTTGTGTCATTTATGACTTGTGTGCAAATTTGAAGTCAACCGGACTTGATTTGATAGGTTTTGACATCAAATGTAGAAGTTAGAATTTTATAAGTTCATTAGGCTTGAATCGATGCGTGATTCGTGGTTTTAGTGTTGTTTGATGTTATTTGATGCTTCGAAGGAGTTCATATAATGTTTTAGAACTTGTTGGTATATTTGGTTGAGGTTCCGGGGGCCTCGGGTGGATTTCGGATGGTTAACAGATTGAATTTTGAACAGATTTGGTCGTATGTGCGCGACCGCAGAAGTGAAGGGGGAATTGTAGGAGCGAGTTTAGCTGAGCTGCTGATGGATCGCAGGTGCGAGGGATAAACTGCATCTGCGAGCTCGCATATGCGAAAGGATGGTCACATAAGCGGAAAAGGGACTGGAGAGGCAGGTCCATAGAAGTGGATAGTGTTGCGCAGAAGCGCACTCGCAAGTTCTGGCTTGGGGACCACAGAAGCGAGAGGACGGGAGTATAGAATCTGTAGATGCGGAGCTTTGACCACAAAAGTGGGACCGCAGATGCCATTAAGTGGAGCGCAGGTGCAAAAAGTCCTGGCAGTGTTTAAATTCGAGGGTTCTGAGATTTTTATCATTTTTCTACTTTTCAAGCTCAGATTAAGGAAATATTTAAGAGGTGTTTTGAGTGATTTCTTGAGGTAAGCCAATTTTGATCATTTTTATGCAATAATATCGATTACCCATTGAATTTTCCACCTAGTTTATGTATTTTTGAGGTGAAATTTTAGGAGCTTTGTGCTAGGGATTTGAGAGTGAAATTTGGAAATTTGAGTTACGATTTGGTATCGTAATTTGGTATGGTTGGACTCGTGGCTGAATGGGTGTTTGGATTTTTTAACTTTTGTTGGGTTTCGAGGCATGGGCTCGGGGTTAATTTTTGAGTTGACTTTTTGACTTTTGATTAATAATTTAACATTTTTATATGGAATTGATTCCTATAGCTCATGTTGATTGTATCGAATTGTTTGTGGCTATATTCGAGGCATTAAGAGGCCGTTTCGCGAGGCAAGGGCTTGTTGGAGTAGATATTTGCATGGTTTGAGTAAATAACACTTCTAAACTTGGTTCTGAGGGTACAAATCCCTGAATTACGTGTTATATGATTGGTGTTTAGGTGATGCACATGCTAGGTGACGGGTGTGTGAGCGTGCACCGTAGAAATTGTGATCCAGTTGATTCCGTGGTACTGTGTAGTTATCAGACCCGGTAGCCATTCATGTGATTTCTATGTGTTAGAGTAATTGAGATGAAGATTCATGTTAGAAATCATGTTAGGCTATATGCTAATCCTGTTGGGACCCACTGTGGTCATTTCTACTGTTGAATTATTTGCTTAGATGGCAACTTTATACTCAATCGTATCCTTATTTGCATATCAAATCTTAGTCTCTGTTACTATTATTGTTGTGTTATACATCATTGTTTAGGCTAATTGGCATGAGAGTTGTGAGCACGAGAGATTGGAAAGATTAATAACTGAGTTGGAGCATGAGAGCCGTGTTGTGAGCGATATTTATGGATCGGATTGCACGCCACAACAAGCCTTATGGCTATATATGGGTCGGGTTGCATGTCGCAACAAGCCTTATGGATATACGTGGACCGGATTGCACGCCGCAACAAGCCTTATGGATATATGTGGATCGGGTTGCACGCTTCAAAAAGCCTTATGGATATATGTGAATCGTGTTGCACGCCGCAACAAGCCTTATGGATATATGTGGATCGGGTTGCACGCCGCAACAAGCCTTATGGATATATGTGGATCGGGTTGTATGCCGCAACAAGCCTTATGGCTATATATGGATCGGGTTGCATACTGCAACATGCCTTATGGATATATATAGATCGGCTTGCACGCCATAGCAGGTATCGTACAGTGCTAAGTGACTGAGTGTGATGAGCAAGAATTGAGACAGTCAAATTGAGTACTCAACGAGTGTGAGTACATGTGGTTTTCATTGTGTTGCATCACATACGATCTGTATACTGCCATATATATATATATATATATATAGAGATATCATATTCCTCATATCAGTCACACATGACATATCTTATATGTGTTGAGCTTTACTGTTCGACTTAGAAGCATGTCTACATTTCTTGTATTGTGTACAAACAAATATGAATTTTCTTGGACATATTATTATCATATTTCCTGACATTTATGCATTGTTAAACTCTATATTTGTACTGTATTGGTTGAACTCGTCACTGCTTTTAATCCAAAGGTTAGTTTTATTACTTATTGAGTTGGTTGTACTCATGCTACACTCTGCACCTCGTGTACAGTTCCAGGTATTTCCGGGCACGGTGGTTGCTGCTCTTGGAGTTTTACCGTTCGGAGATCATCGAGGTAGCTACTTTGGCGTCCGTAGACCTTGACTCTCCTCCTCTATCTCTCTATTTACTTATATTATTCTACCTTCTTACACAGTGTTTTAGGATGTGTCATTGTATATATGCTCATGTACTCAGTGACTCCTGAATTTTGGGAAAGTTTTTATTTGAGTCGCAGTTGTCAATATTGGCTATTTATGAGAGTTATTACTGTTAAACTTGTTTCATCTTATTTTAATAAAAGATTCCCAATTTTATTGTGATTGTCGGTTTGCCTAGTTTTATATTAGGTGCCATCACGACGTGTTGAGTGTTTGGTTGTGGCACTCCATTCGACTGACTATCAACATGATTTTCGGAGAAAATAAAGTCAATGGTGTAACCTTCTAAGCGGCAAAGAAAATAAAGATATCGGTGACTCACAAAAAGAGAGTCCAGGAAGTTGCAAAAGATGATATCACCTTCACGGAGGAAGACGCTAATTGAATTTTCATACCACAAAAATGATGCTTTAGTAATCTCTCTCAATGTTTTAGATTTCAAAATTAAACGTGTTTTGGTCGACCCAGGAGGGTCAGCCAATATCATCCAATAAAGAGTGCTGGAGCAAGCAAAGCTGACCAGTAGCATCACTGCAATGACAAAACTCTTATCTGGATTCAACTTGATAAGTGTGACAATCCAAGAAGAGATTTTGCTGTCCGCACATGTCGAAGGTGATGCAGAGACTTCATACACCAGGGGTACTACCAGCCCAGCCGGTTGCAGTTACTCAGGCCCAAGTGGGTCTCTTTATGAGTGATGAGGAGTAGAAGAGAGTAGAGAGATTTGAGAGGCTTAAGCCTCTGTCATTCAGTGGGGCTGAGTCAGAGGATGCTCAGGACTTCTTAGATAGGTGTTAGTGGATTCTTTGCACGACGGGTATTCTGGAGACTAGTGAGGTCTAATTTAATACTTTTCAGCCGACAGGGCAGCTTTCAGATGGTGGGAGACATATGAGCGAGGCAGGCCAGCCGGTGCTGCAACACTTTTATGACATAAGTTTTCCATTCTCTTCTTGGAGAAATTTGTGCCACTGACCCGCAAGAAGGAGTTGCATAGGTAGTTCAAGCAGCTACGCCGCGAGGGCGTGTCTTGACCAAATACAAGATGAGATTTTCAGAGTTGGATCGTCACGCAGTTTGGTGTGTTCCCACTGAGAGGGAGAGGATTAGGAGGTTCATTGATGGCCTCAGCTATCAGTTGCTTTTTGTTATGACGTAGGAGAATGCATCAGGTGCTAGGTTCGTCTAGGTAGTTGATATTGCTCGGCGACTTGAGTTGGTCCGTAGTAATGAGCTTGAGGAGAGGGAGGCCAAGAGGCCTGGTGGTTCGGGTGGTTTCAGCTGTGTTTTTTCTAAGGGTCAGCCCACCGCAGCAGGGGTCGTCCTAATAGGCCTGCTCAGATGACTCGTGCAGTTCATCGTGGTGCATCAGCTAGCCATGGTTCATAGAGTACTCGTTTGAGTCAGTCGTCTCGCAGTGCTCTCCCATCTCAGAGTTCATTTCGTGCTGCTTCAGTTCAGGGTTCATCTGCACCAGGTTCTTCTAGCGATTATTTTAGTTCTTAGGGTCCTATTCAGTGCCCACCACCATTAACGGTGGGGGTTGCTACGGGTGTGTGGATCTTGGACATATTAGGAGGTAGTGTCCCCATCTCTTGGGAGGTCCAGTTCTGCAGTGGGGACATGCCATAACTTCTGCACCAATTACTTCACCACCCGCACACCCGCATAACTAGAAGTTACCCTAAAGGGGGAGGCCAATCAGGTGGTGGTTAGGATCGATTCTATGTTATTCTTGTCCAGCTAGAGGTCCTTGCTTTAGACACAGTGATCACAAGTATTGTCTTAGTATGTCATAGGGACGCTTCTATATTATATTTGACCCGGTTCCACTTATTCGTATGTATCATTGTATTTTGCAGATTATTTGGATATGCCTCGTGAGTCCTTTGTCTCACCTGTTCATGTATCTATTCTGGTGGGTGATACTATTATTGTGGATCATATATACCGATCGTGTGTAATGACTATTGGGGGATTAGAGACTACAGTTGATCTTTTATTGCTTAGTATAATCGATTCGACGTGATTTTGGGTATGGATTGGTTGTCTCCATGCCATGCCATTCTGGATTGTAATGCTAAGATCATGATGTTGGCGATGCTGGGGTTGCCGAAGATTGAGTGGAGAGGGTCTCTAGATTATGTTTCCAGTAGGGTGATTTCTTATTTGAAGACCCAACGGATGGTTGGGAAGGGGTGCCTGTTGTATTTGGCCTTTGTGAGGGATGTCGGTATTGATGCTCTTGCTATTTATTTTGTTCCGGTTATGAGAGACTTTCCGAATGTGTTCACTGCAGACCTGCCGGATATGCCACCCGACAGGGATATTGATTTTGGTATAGACTTGGTGCTGAGCACTCAGCCCGTTTCTATTCCTCCGTATCGTATGGCACCATGAGAGTTGAAGGAGTTGAAAGAACAACTTCAGGAGCTTATTGATAAAGGGTTTATTAGGCCTAGTGTGTCACATTACGATGCACCAGTTCTGTTTGTAAATAAGAAGGATGCTACTATGCAGATATGCATTGACTATCGGCAATTGAACAAAGTTACAAGCAAGAACAATTATCCTTTGCCACGTATTAATGATTTATTTGATCAGCTTTAGGAATCAAGGGTTTTCTCTAAGATTGATTTGAGGTCTAGGTATCACTAGTTGAAGATTTGGGACTCGGAGATTCTGAAGACGGTATTCAGGACCCGCTATGGTCACTACGAGTTCCTTGTGATGTCTTTTGGGCTGACTAATGCCCTAGCAACATTCATGCATCTGATGAATAGTATATTTTAGCCATATCTTGATTCATTTGTCATAGTATTCATTGATGATATCCTGGTGTACTCACGTAGCCAGGAGGAGCATGCCTATCATTTTAGGATTGTACTACATCAGATGAGCAAGGAGAAGCTTTAGGCCAAGTTATCCAAGTGTGAGTTTTAGCTTAGTTTGGTGGCGTTCTTGGGGAACGTGGTGTCCAGTGAGGGGATTAAGGTCGATCTAAAGAAGATAGAGGGGGTTCAAAGTGGTCTAGACCATCTTCAGCTACTTAAATTCAGAGTTTTCTCTGCTTGGCTGGATATTCTTTTTGCTTTGTGAGTGGTTTCTCCTCCATTGCAGAGCCTTTGACCAAATTGACCTTGAAGGGTGCTCCATTCAGGTGGTTGGATGAGTGGGAGAAGAGATTTCAGAAGCTCAAGACTTTCTTGACCACAGCTATAGTGTTAGTTTTTCCTTTCAGTGTTAAGTTCATATACAACGTATTGTGATGCTTCTTGGATCGGTATCGAGTGTGCCTTGATGCAGGAGGGTAGAGTGATTGATTATGCTTCACACCTGTTGAAGCCCATGAGAATAACTACCTTGTTCATGATTTGGAGTTGGCAGCTATCGTTTATGCATTAAAGAATTAGAGGCATTATCTCTATGGTATGTCTTGTGAGGAATTTACGAACCATCGGAGTCTCCAACACTTGTTCAAACAAAAGGATTTGAATTTGAGGCAGCGAAGACGGTTGGAGCTGCAAAAGGACTATGATATTACCATTCTGTATCATCCTAAGAAGGCTAATGTGGTGGCCGATACCTTGAGTATAAAGGCGGTGAGTATGGGTAGCCTTGCATTTAGTCATGGTGGTGAGAGAGTGCTTACATCATATGTTCAGGCCTTGGCCAATCAGTTTGTGAGGCTAGATATTTTGGAGCCTAGTAGGGTTCTTGCTTGTGTGGTTTCTCGGTCTTCCTTATATGATCACATCAAACAGCGCCAATATAATGATCCCCATTTGCTTGTCGTTAATGACACAGTTCAGCACGGCGATGCCAAAGAGTTTATTATTTTGGATGATGGGGTGTTGAGGATGCAGGGTCCAATTTGTCTGCCCAATATAGATTGGCTACGTGAGTTGATTCTTGAGGAGGCCCACAGTTCGCGATATTTCATTCATCCAAGTGCCGCAAAGATGTATCAGCACTTGAGACAGCACTATTGGTGGAGGAGGATGAATAAGGATATAGCGGGGTTTGTAGCTCGGTGCCTAAATTGTTAGTAGGTGAAATACATGCATTAGAGACCCAGCGGATTGCTTTAGAGGCTTGAGATTATGGAGTGGAATTGGGAGCGTATCACCATGGATTTTTAGTTAGGCTCCCACAGACTTGGGGGAAGTTTGATGCTATTTGGGTAATTTCGGGGGTTCTTGGGATCGATTTCTGCCGCTTGCAGAGTTTTCCTACAACAAGAGCTACCAATCGAGCATTTAGATGTCTCCGTATGAGGCATTGTATGGGAGACGGTCACGGTCTCTGGTGGGATTGTTTGAGTCGTGTAAGGCTAGGCTATTGGGTACTGACTTGGTTCATAATGCTTTATACAAGGTTAAGTTGACTCAGGATCGACTTCGCATGGTGCAGTCTAGAAAGAAGAGCTACGCCGATCAGAAGGTTTGTGATGTTGCTTACATGGTGGGAGAGAAGGCACTGCTCAGCGTTTCACGCATTAAGAGTGTTATGATGTTCGGGAAGAAGGTCAAGTTGAGCTCTCGATTCATTAGCCGTTTGAGGTGCTTGAGAGGATTGGAAATATGGCTTATAGTCTTGCATTACCACCTTGTCTGTTGAGTGTTCATCCGGTGTTTCATGTTTCTATACTCCGGAAGTATGTCGATGATCCATCTCATGTTTTGGACTTCAGCACAGTTCAGTTGGAAAGTTGAGGTCAAAGAACATAGCTTCAAGGAAGGTGCAGTGGAGAGGTCAGCCAGTTGTGGAGGCTACTTGGGAGACCAAGAAGGAGATGCGGAGCAGATATTCACGCCTATTTGAGACTCCAGGTATAATTCTAGACTAGTTAGAGGATGAACATTTGTTTAAGAGGGGGATGATGTAATGACCCGGCCGGTCATTTTGAGTATTGTAGCCCCATTCCCCCATTTACTGCTTATTCTATTCTCAGTTGTTGTGATGTGACTTGGGGGATAGTTGGTTTGGTTTCGGGGATGATTCGGAATGAATTGAGACACCTAGTTCCAAGGTTAGAAGCTTAAGTTGACAAAATTAACCGTGAGTTGATTTTGTGATTATTGGGCTCAGATTTTGGTTCGGAAAAATGGAATAGGTCCATTGTATAATTTATGACTTGTGTGCAAAATTTGAGGTAAATCAGACTTGATTTAATAGGTTTCGTCATCGAATGTAGAATTTAGAAATTCGTAAGTTCATTAGCCTTGAATCGAGTTGCGATTCATGGTTTTAGTGTTGTTTGATGTTATTTGACGCTTCAAGCGAGTTCATATGATGTTTTAGGACTTGTTGAAATATTTGGTTGAGGTCTGGGGGACCTCGGGTGGATTTTGGTTGGTTAACTAATCGAATTTTGAACTTGAAAACATGGCTGAAGAGTTCTGGACTGGTGTCATCCCACATGCGAATGATTTGATCAACGGTGAGCGACCGTAGAAGCGAAGGGCCAATCACAGAAGCGAGTTTAGCTCGGCTGCTGATGGATCGCAGGTGTCAGGGATAAGCCGCATCTACGAGCTCGCAGATGCGGAAGGATGGTCGTAGAAGCGAAAATGGGACTGGAGAGGCAGGTCCGCAGAAGCGGACAATGTTGCACAGAAGCGCACCTGCATGTGCGGGCTTGCGACCACAGAAGCGATAGGACGAGAGTCTAGTGTAACTCCGCAGACGAGGAGCTTTGACCGCAAAAGCGGGACCGTAGATGCGGTTAAGTGGAGTGTAGGTGCGAAAAGGCACGACAGTGTTTAAATTCGAGGGTTCCAAATTTTTATCATTTTTGGACCTTGCAAGCTCGGATTAAGGCGATTTTTGAGAGGGGTTTCAAGTGATTTCTTGAGGTAAGCCACTTTTGATCATTTTTATGCAATAATATTGATTACCTATTGAGTTTCCCCACCTAGTTTATGTGTTTTTGAGTTGGAATTTTGGGAGTTTTGGGCTAGGGATTTGAGAGTGAAATTTGGGGATATGAGTGACGATTTGGTATAGGAATTTGGTAAACTTGGTATGGTTGGACTCATGGTTGAATGGGTGTTCAGATTATGTAACTTTTGTTGGGTTCCAAGGCATGAGCTCACCGTTGATTTTGACTTTTTGACTTAAGAACTTAGTATTTTCATATGGAATTGAATCATATAGCTCGTGTTGATTTTATCGAATTATTTGTGGCTAGATTCAAGGTGTCCGGAGGCAGTTTCGCAAGGCAAAGGCTTATTGGAGTAGAGATTTGCACGGTTTAAGATTGGTATTGAGGTGACGCACATACTAGGTGACAGGCGTGTGAGCGTGTAACGACCCGACTTGTTGTTTTAAGAAATTATGCATCGTTTAGCGACTTAAAGATCTCGAGCAGCTTTGTAATGCGCATTATGACTTGTGTGTTTGGTTTTTGGCCGATTCAGAATCAAATTGAAATAACAATTCTTATTTTAGAAGCTAAAATAAAAGAGTTGGTCGGAGTTTGATTTTTGAGCACACGTCTCCGGATTAGAAATTTGATGATGTTAATAGCTTTGTATTATGATTTGGACCTACGTGTATGTATGGATTTAAATTTGGAAGTCCGTAGGACAATTCGTCACATTTTGGCAAAAGTTAGAAAATGGAAGATTTTTAGAAAGTTTGACTGAGGAGTTGATTTTTTGATATCGGGGTCGGAATTCAGTTCTGAAAATTTTCATAGGTGTTTTGTCATTTATGACTTGTGTGCAAAATTTGAGGTCAATCGGACTCGATTTGATAAGTTTCGGCATCAAATGTAGAAGTTGGAATTTGTTAGTTTCATTAGGCTTGGTTTGAGGTATGATTCGTGTTTCTAGCGTTGTTTGATTTGATTTGAGGCCTCTACTAAGTCTGTAATATGTTTTATGACTTGTTGGTATATTTGGACAGGGTCCCGAGTGTCTCGAGAGAGTTTTTGAGTGGCTTCGGATCATTTCTAGGCCATTTTTAACTGCTGTTTTTTTGGCTATAGCAGTGTGAATCGCAGAAATTTCTGCTGCACATGGATGACTTTGGAAGCTTATATCTCGTAAGCTGTAAGAAATTTGGAGATGATCCAAAAACAAAAGTTGTAGACCATTGAGTCAAGTTTCCAGAAATATAAATCATTCATCATTTGGACATTTATATCAAAAGTTATGATCGATTAATTGAAGCCTGGTACTGTAGTTATTTTCCTGGCGGTGTGCGTGGCAGAAATTTCTCCTGCACTAGGCTGATTTGCCAAGCTTATATCTCGCAATCTATAAGGAATTTGGAGATGATCAAAACATGACAGTTGTAGCCCTTTGAATCTAGTTTCCAGAAAGATAACCATTCAGCATTTGGATATTTGTACATAAAGTTATGATTGATTTACCGAAGGCTGGTACTGTAATTTTCTGCTTGGAAATAAGGAGACAAGTCGCATTTCAAACATTCGACTTGCATGGACAGAATGTATAAGTCCGGAGTCCGACATTTTTGTTCATTTTAGGAGTTTTAGACCTCGGTATGGTCGATTTTAGAGGGGCTTTTCACAATTTTGAGCTGGGTAACTTTTTTTTTTTATCCTAAATCATTTATAATTCATGATTCCATGATTATTTTCATCTTTTATTAGTGAATCAATTGGAAGAAATTGAAATTTTTTTGTAAAATCTTTCAAAAGCGAAAATTTTAGATTTGGAGGTCGATTCGTCATCGGAATTTGATAAAATTGGAATGGCTGAACTTGTATTGGAATGTGTCTTTGGATTTCATAAAAATTCTGCCGGGTTCTGATAGGCGAGCCCTGCATTGACTTTTTGTTGACGTTTTAATGTGAAATTATAAATTGATATTATATTATCAGGAATTCTTTCTAATGAATTTTAATGAAGTTATACAATTAATTTGGATAGATTTGAGCTATCCGGAGGTCAATTCAAGAACGAAGGCTATTTTGGAATATCTGCGTAACTTCGTTAAGGTAAGTGTTTTGTCTAACTTTGTGTGGGGGAAACCACTCCTTAGGAATTGGGATGATTGTGTCATTTGTGCTTATGTGAAGGTCGTGTACGCGAGGTGACGAGTGAGTACACAACCTATATGTGGTATTTGACCGGTTTGGACCGTTAGGTTCCTTTTACACAATTGATTGTAAATATCATTTCATGATTATATCTTTTGTTGTTAGAGTTGTTTGTACGTGCTTTACTTGAGATTGTTAGTTCATGTTCCATCCTTGTTGTCAAGTTCACCCTTATAGGCTAAATGTTTATTGTAATCACTCGTTCAATTCATGCTTTACCTGCTACATGTGTTTATTGTTAATTGATACTCATAAATTGTGCCTTGGATTATGGGTTGCCATTTCCTTGTTATTTGATTTCGTCAGCTATCGTGTAACCTTTTTGATTAATTGTGATTTTTTGGTGTACCTTATCATTTCTCTTGATTTTGTGGTATGACGTAGTTGGTTGTAAATTGGTTGGTAATTATTGAGGTGGATCGGGTTGCACGCCATAACAAACATGATTTAATATTGAGTGGGATCAGGTTGAACACTACAACGAATATGATTTAATATTGAGTGTGATCGGTATTTCACGCCGCAACAAATATGATTTAATATTTTGTTGGATCGGGTTGCACGCCGCAACATATATGATTTAATATTGAGTAGGATTGGGTTGCACTCCGCAACATATATGATTTAATATTGAGTAGGATTGGGTTCCACTCCGCAACAAATGTACAAATATGAAATTATTGTGATATTAAGGTTAATTTCGATTGTGATTCTCACAATGCTAGGACGGTTATTGTAGTTCCTTAAATTGCCTCATTGTATTTTGATTATAATTAATTAACCGTCAATATATTAAAAATAGAAAAATATGGATTTCTTGCTTGAGTCTTGCATCCTATGTAATGTGTTAAGTTGCTAAGAATTTAGCACAGATAAATGAAAGAATTTTCAAGCTATTCCACTTGTGTGTCTTTCAAAAATAAAACTCATATCTTGTTCGAAGATCTACTAATTTAAATGGTGATAATATTGTTACTCTAATTGATATGTCAACTTCTTCATCATCATATTGTCGTGTAATTATGTGAAAATTTGATAATACATTTTACTTTAATAAAACCCATATTTAGCTTGTTAAAATTTGATTGAATGTCTTAAATTATATATATATATACAATATGATATTGGATCTCATATTTTTCTAAAGTAAACTAAATTTATATTCTATTTTCACAACTATTTTACCTTATTTAAATGCTAAATCGGCTTAATAACTCATTTGATGCTTTACTATGTTCAAATTGGAATTGTGTTTAAATTATTCATCATTTCATGGTAAAGACGAGACTAAAAGCACGAAGGGTGATGCCGTGCCATTTCTATATTATATTTGTACTCTGACTGTGTTGTTGCTTAATTGCTTGATTGTTTACTCGATGTCTTCCGTGTTCTCATTATTTTCATTATTGATTTGTATTGCAAATTCTTCTTTTATTAGCCTTAGATTGATATCCTTTCCTTGTTAGATTTATATAGCATTTTGTACAGGTTTATATGTCTGGTAGGTGTCTTGACCTGGCCTTGTCACTACTCTACCGAGGTTAGGCTTGATACTTACCGGGTACCGCTGTCGTGTACTCATACTACTCTTCTACACATTTTTGTGCAGATCCAGGTACTACTCTTCTCAGTGTTGTTGATAATCTTGCTAATTGATTGGACATTGCTGTGGAGACTTAAGGTATACCTGCTAACACGTTCGCAGGCCTCAGAGTCACCTTCTAATATTTTTCCGCACTGTTGATTCTATTCTGAAATAGTTGTACTTTATAGATTTTTCTAGTAAACTCTATAGAGCTTGTGACTTGTACTACCGGTTTTGGGGAGGTAGAAAATTTATATTTCATTTTTAATAATTTTTGGTTGAGTTGCCACTAATTCAGTAAGTGTTAGGCTTACCTAGTCCCTAAGACTAGGTTCCATCACGACATCCTACGAATTGAAATTTGGATCGTGACAAGTTGGTATCAGAGCTCAAGGTTCATGGGTGCAACAAGTCACTAACAGGTGTAGTAGAGTTTTGCGGATCGGTTCGGAGACGTCTGTACTTATCTTCGAGAGGCTAAGAAACTAGTGTGAAATTCCACTTCTTTTATTCCTTATCATGCGATAATAATTCAGCTTGAATCATATATCTTATATTCATTCACATCCACTCGTGTATGACATTGCGCACTCGGTATTAGCAGTGCGCCGACAGGTAGTGATGTCGCAGTTATATTACGAGGGAGCCAGGGATGCTCAAACATCATCTCAACGTGTGGTCCTAACTGAAGATGCTGATATATTGAAGGATCGCTCAGTGATTTACGTGGGGGTGCCATATTCCGGCATCTAGTTGATGAGTACGAGCTGTGAATGTTAGTATTGTGGATCATCGGACGTTGTGTCCTATTTCTTATCGCCTAGTGGAGGGAGTCCACTATAGACGAACATATTGCGGGGTCATGTGCTATATCAGTTCTGTCTTGAGATGTACATATGTGGTACTGAAAGGTTCCCCAAAAATATTTGCACACTTTTAAGGCCTGAGATTTTGTAGGTGACAATGTTGGGATTTGCGGTATGACTGCGACCTTAATAATCCTATACTTCAGTACCAAAGGAGTTAGAGAAACAAGTTTAAATTTACAGAAGGTCTATTCAACGCGAACGTTTCAGTTGCGGTAGTATGGGGTATGTAATGACTCACTTTATTTTCCCGAATTTATTTCATTTATTATATTATGTGAAATTAAGTCAAGTTAAATCCACTCGAAGTAATTGAATGGATATGAGACACATAGTCTCATTTAAGAAAGTCTAAGCCGCTAAAGTCAACCACGAGATTGACTTTTGAGTTAGAAGGCTCGGATTTGAAATCCGACGACTCGACTAGCTTCGGGAGGGAATATATGACTTAGACGAGTGGCCGGAAAATAATTGATAGGCCTCAAACAACACTAGATTTGAATCGAGGAAGTTCGGATTTCCGATTGATAGGCCGAATTTTGATCCGGAAGTCGGAATGAAATTTCGAAAGTTGCTGTAGGTTCCTTATGTAATTTTGGACTTGCGTGCAAACTTTCAGACCATTCGGACACCGTTTGGTCAGGTTCGGATCGAAGGATCGAATTGGGGATCCATAGAATTCATAGGATTGCTCCAGATGCAAATCCAATAAAACGATGTTTGTTTTAGTGTTCTAATGATTGGAACAAGTTTGAATGAAGTTATTGAACATGTGTGCATGTTCATATGAGGTCCCGAGGGTCTCGGATGAATTTCGGATCGTTAATGGGACTTAGTTCATCGCTTCATGAAGCGACAAACAGTGTGTTTCTGGTTTATTTGAAATTAGAGTTAGTAAACCACCTCCAAATTCGATTTAGTTTGAAGAATTAGCCCCGTATTGAAATTATGGAGCCGTAGCAAAAAGAATCGTCCAAATCGGACTTCGTACGAAAAAGTTAGACTTAAAATGGTGAAGAGAGAAAGAGAGGTCAGATGACTGACCAGGTTCGCGGCCCATTTCGCGGTGCGCGAATGGGTTTCGCGAGACGCAAAAATGGCAAAAGCCATCGCGAACAGGAACAAAACTGGAGGGGTCATTTCACGACGAGTTCGCGATTCGCGAACTCGGAAAGCGAACTGCGAAAATGGGTAGAGGGGTCGCGAACACGGGCAGAAGGCCTGGGCAACTTGCCAGGCCATTTCGCGATGGATTCGCGAACCACGAAAGGGTTTCGCGAAATGCAAAATTCCA
The DNA here is from genome assembly GCA_002018475.1 of Nicotiana obtusifolia. Lineage (NCBI taxonomy): Eukaryota > Viridiplantae > Streptophyta > Magnoliopsida > Solanales > Solanaceae > Nicotiana > Nicotiana obtusifolia. The sequence goes on from MCJB01050551.1 coordinate 35,204, forward strand.
CCGGGCGTCGCGAATTGAGGCAGAGGACCTGGGCAGCCTTTCATCCATTCCGCGATGGAAATGCGATCCGCGAAGTGATTTCGCGAGACGCGAAACAGACATGAGGGGTCGCGAAAATGGCAACTTCAGTGTATTTTGCCCAACTTTTTGGCCCATTACAAATAGGTCTTTGAGGCCATTTGAGCTCATCTGAAGCATAACATTCAACACCCACGAGATAAAACAATTGCAACCCTAAAGAATCATTAGAAATCAACCCTCAAACTCACATGCAATCAAGATTTTGTGATAAATCTTGCAAATAGAGAGGGGTTACATCTTCTTGAAAACGATTGGAAGCTTTTGAGAAGAAGATTAAAGGCTAAGTGGAAGCAAATAGAGAGGGAATCATAATAAAATCATCGGGTAAGTGTTCTATACCCTAAAATCCCTCTTAGATGTTGTTTTCCAAGCTAAATCCCACTATACATTCACTATATTGTGAAAGGGAAGAGCCTAGGGTTCTTCTCAATTTCTGAAATTATGAAATAAGGGATTTAAGTCAATCCAATGTTGGATTTTGACGAAATTAAGATGTATAGACCCACATTGTAATGGGTAATTACATTTTATGAATATCGAACGATATCGATACATGGGCCCCACTATTGACCAAGAGTCAAATTTCGGGAATTTGCCCATAAGACGTATAAATCTAAATGGAAATCAATTTCCATTGCGATTATTGAATACGATATATTGTTGTGAATAGATTTGGAGCCTTTGGACGCAAAGTGTCAAGGCTAAGGTTTATTGAAACCTTGAATTGTTGCCGAGCGAGGTAAGTGTCCGTCTTAACCTTAGCTCGAGGGACTAAGAATTAGGTGCTATGTGTTTAATTGCTTTTATATGAAAGTATTGTATAGGTAAGGTGACGAGTACCTATACTCTAACGTCTAACATGACCGTAATTCCTATGTGGATGATTATTGTATGATTATGTCATCATTGTTGAATGATATTGAAAATGTTGTTAAAATGCAAAA
>MCJB01050552.1:0-92281 GCA_002018475.1 Nicotiana obtusifolia
TATATAGTATAATATAGTATATATATACTAAATATATTGCACGCACGCTCCGTAATACACTTAATTGCATATTAATCCCTTTTATTACAAAAGCACTAATGGCTTACATTTATTTTATTTAGACATGCAGTAAATACAAAATTGAGGTTAATTTTGGTAAAATGTTAACAAAAAAACGACCAACATTAGTCGCTAATATATATACTTTTATATTAGCGACCAACTTTGGTCCCCAAAAGAAAATCTGATTTATTGTAATTTTCCTGATAAAAAATTCCTCCAATAAGCGACCAAAGTTGGTCTCCTAATTAAAATCTGATTTAATTTAATATTCCAGGAAGCGACCAACTTTGGTCGCCTATATGCCCATAAAATTCCCTACAATAAGCGACCACAATTGGTCGCCAAACTAAAATCGGATTTAATTTAATTTTCCAGAAGCGACCAACTTTGGTCGCCTATATGCCCATAAAATTCCCTAAGATAAGCGACCAAAGCTGGTCGCCAAACTAAAATCAGATTTAATTTAATTTTCCATATAAGCGACCATCTATGGTCGCTTTTCTCCCCATAAAATTTTCCTTCCATGAGCGACCAACTTTGGTCGCTATTTTTAAACGTGGGTCCAGATGGGCGACCAAAGTTGGTCGCCAATTATGAATTTTCTTTGACCAACCTGATCTGACCAGTCTGGTCAAAATGTTGACGATTTTGGCGACGAATTAGCGACCGTCTTTGGTCGCTTCTGGATTTAAGTTTTTTTTTCATTTTTTTTTCTAATTTGGCGACCAATTTTGGTCGCTTTTTGTGGTAGACCAACTTTGGTCGCTAATTGTTGGTCTCTAAAACCCTGATTTTTAGTAGTGTAATGCGAGTATTTAATGTGAACTAATTTTACCCTGTACAAGTTCTTGCGCGGATCATCAATCCTTCGCACTGTATCTCCACTTGAGTGATTGCCAAGATCCTCTTTGTGTCTTTCACCGTTATGTTCGACGTGATCCCTGTATCAGTACTCCTCATCTGTGGTGTATTAGTAAGATAGTTGACATAATAAAACATTAGATCGAACATGTTATTGGAATACAAAATAAATAGAGATTAACAAGGACCAAATTGCATAGTTGTTTGAGTCATATCGGACTGTAGACACATCAAGTCTTCCTTTCTATTACTCTTCTCAATATTGACGACATCAATGAGAAACTATCACACTCTTATGTGGGACTCTCTAAAACAATTGTATGATCGTATGTTGGAGAAGAGAAAAGTGTGTCTTATATAACGAGAAAGAATTTAGCTGCAAATATTGAAACCATAATTAGGCCTCCCATTACGGGCCTCATTGGGCTAAACCTCATTAGATTATCCTGGCACATAAAGTGCAACGCTCGATTTTCATTATCACACTTGTAATTAATGTTAAATTAAGTGTTAAAATACAAAATAAAATGTTAAAATAAGTTATGAATTTTTAAATTTAACTAACATGTTTTTAGGTAATGTAGACATATTTTTCCAGTAGTACTTGCTTTCAATATTTTCATAGATGATGACAAGTTGAATTTCTTAATTATCTTTCTGAAAAGGGTGTGTGGAGTCGAGAACCAAAATTGGTAACAACATCTTTTTTCCGCTAGGGGAGGAGGATGTATCGAGGGGGTAAATGTAAATGGTCAAGTGCAGTCAAAGAGAAACATTTTGCAATCAAAGGCATGATTTTGTCCCTGACCTTGGGGTTTGAGTTTAATCTACTTTTAAGCCAAGTAACTTTTTTGTTGGAAAAACTCATCAACAAAGACTAATAGATGACCTGAGAAAACATTATTGTGCAGTAGATTAGACAACGTTGAGATTGTAAAAAGAATATACATGGACTGATTGTCTTCTTTAATCCAAAGTTAAAGAAGTGACGGGTTGTTATACTTTGGTAAAAGAATGCAAATCAAGGTTAACAAATTTCCTCTTCTTTTACTTTTTACTTCTTGTGTCTTATCTTTTGGTGGGCTGGAGTTTTGTCCAGAACTTGAAACGCTACATGAGATAAACTTAGGCACGAAATATTTTTGTAAAAGTTTTGAGATTTGTTAAAACATTGCCCTTTATTTTCTGTCTTCATAGTTTACATTCTTTTTCATGAACCAACTCAAAAATAAGATTGAGATTTGGCTTTGGGATCATTGTAAAAGGTGATGGACATTCAAATTATAAATAAGGAATGGAACCAATTCATGATTCATCATCAAAGTTATTACTAATATACAATTAAACTGTACATATATATTCATTTTTTATTCTGAACTTTTTGCACAGATTAATTATATATTTAGTATCACAGTACACTATAGACAACTCTTCTTTGCAATCTTTATATCTTTGGGAGTTTATAGGCAATGCTCAGGCGCGTATCTAGGTTAAGGGATATGGATTCACGTGAATCCATGTTTTTTTTTTTAAATAATGTATAATAATTTTATATATTTCTAAATTTACTTAAATATATGTGTGTGCAACCATGTTCAAAGACTCATATGGTGCAATAATCATTGGGTGCACATCGACAAGTAAAATTGGTGGTTCAAATCTCACTTTGAACGATCTCTTTTATATATATACACACACACACACACACACACACACACACACACACACACACACACACACACACACACACACTAAAATTTATAAAAAGAATATAATTTTGAACCTATAATTTTAAAGTGTCGTGTCTTCATAGTAAGAAACGAAAGTTAAACCCGCAAAATGTAAATTTTAAATCCACCTTCACAATAGTACACATATTTTCTTGAAATCCTGAATCCACACGACTGACTAGTTAGCTGCGGGATAGAAAGTTTAGTCTTCTAATCATTCAAAGAGGATAGTTTCAAGTTGTTCAGCCGTTATTAAAGGAAAAAAGGTCAAATATAACCCTCTACTTTGATATATTGTTCACATCTACCCTTCGTTATACTATCGGGACATATCTACCCTTACCGTTAGTTAAACTTTTTAAAAATGCCATCCACCTAACGAAAAGTCACCAAATTAAAAAAAATACCTATTTTTTTAAAGCCCATTAGTAACTCGTTAAACCCCTTTTATTTACTGCACTTCTTCCTTGCATATTAGTCATCTCATTCGTAGTCACTTGTTGAACTCAAGAAGTGAAAGACATAAAAAGTACCAATAACCATATATTCATTTATACATTGGGTCCCAATTCTTTTAATATCCTTATTATATGTTTATTATATTCTACCTTTTTCAATTTTCTTTTTTCTTCTAGCTTCTCGATTTGTTTTTTTCACCATATCGAGCTGTACCGAGTATTCATCATGATTTTCTTTCCACCATGACTTAAACGTTTATAACATCTTATTAGGTTGGCAGTTCTAAAGTCTTAAGGCAACTACCGAAGTATTTCTTCCTCCAACAGTGAGCCTTTGTTGATGAGTATTCATGCACCATGATTTTCTTATTCTGCTTTAAGCATTTGGGCAACAAGTAATTATTGCCAAATCACGTCTTAAGAACCAAAGTTAGATTCCAAGATATAGGATGGGATACTCATAATTCTTAGTAACAACTGAACTTATAATGAACAAAATTTAGAAAATAATTAGAGAAAGATTCAATTTAATAACAAGCTACAGTCCAATAAATTCATCAAGAATGAAAGAAAGTACACCAACAAGTTGGAAAGTAACTTAACAACTTAAGTACACTTCCTTCATGTATTAACCAAATACAAGTATTATTAAAGTATATATCAATTGTTACCAACTTACAAACCAACTGTCAAGTGTGTATTACATTAGGCAAAGAGATGTCATATAATAACCACACACACACACAAAAAAAAAAAAAAAAATCTAAGTGATAACATGACATCCTAATGCCACCATGAATAACTAACAAGCAAAATATAAGTTTTTACTAATCATACTTCCACCACCATTCCCGGTCTTCTCTAAATGAATAAAATGGGTTATGATGTCTCAGAAATCTAAATTTCGTATTTTTAAATGATGGGTTTAACGGGTTTAGGTTAATGAATTTTTTTTAAATGATTATTTTATTAATCTGATGTCTTTCCGTAGGGTGGAGAGTATTTTTAAAAAGTTTAGCTAACGATAAAAGTAAATATAACCCGATAGTATAACGGAAGGTAGATATGAACAATAAACTAAAGTAGAAGAGTATATCTGGCCATTTTCCCGTCATAAAATGGAAAAACCGGAAATAATTTCATGTCGCTTCCAATGAAAACAAGTTGGGCATTTCGGTAAGCAAACCTTTCCATCCAGAAGCAAACAAGAAAGAGTAACAAACAAGAAGATTAAAAAGACTGAATCGAAGATAGGTAAAGATATATCACTCTTTTATATATGGCGATTCAGGCTTTGAAAGAAAGAGCCAAGAAGAGCACATGCAACAGCTGTTGCTCAGAGGGAAGCTGAAAACTAAGGCTCATTAAAATCAGCTCAAGGAAAGGGACCCTTCTTCCCTACCTATTGCCCTCTTGTTATCCCCCAACCACAACCCCAAAACAAAAGGAAAAGGCAAAAGCCCAGCTTTGGAATACTATGCTGTCTCGATAATAAACAAAATTGTGTATACGCGTATATAAAGTATTCCAGACAGAAAAAAAAATAGTCTTTTGATTTATGTGATAGTATTTGATTTGATATGTGGCTTAAGGAAAAAAAGACTTTTGAAACGGAATGACGAAGCTAAAAATTCTATTAAGAAAATTCAAAAAAAAATTTAAAAATTATTTTTACCCTATTTACATGTTATAACTTTTCGGCAAGGAATAGTCAAATGAATATTCCCATAGCATGTGACTCCATCACTATTGAAACTTGTAATCTTAATTAAATTCATTATGATATTCATAAAAGAATGGTATTAAAAATAAAATGAAAAATTTAGGATCAAATCATTTTTAAATATTAAACAGTATGTTTTAAAGTAAATTAATAAAAAAATATTGTCACGTAAAATAAAACCAGTGAGTGATAATGTTTCATATATATGGTCGTCCTTCCCTGAGTTGTCATAATTTGCACGCAGTCTCATCTTAACACATAGAAGACCAGTCCCTACTTCCCCGTATATTAATCATTGTGTTCCTCAGACATACTTTTTAGCTCATTTGGACTAGCTTATTCGTCCTCTTTAATTTTTGGTGTCCATTTTTATTTTTTTCTTATTTCTATTTTTAAAAAAAAAAAAAAAAAAAAAAAAAAAAGCAAACCACATATGCATTACTTTGGACAGAGTGGAGTTTAACAATATTAGCATATTGAACCTTCTCAGGTACTCTTTCGGTTGCTGTTAGCCCATGCAGATTAAATATATTAAGATCTACTCTATCTTTTGCGTTTCAAACATAAAATAAGAATAGTTCTGTTTTTTTCCTTTTTCTTAAATGCTACTCTAGGTTTATCTACTAAACGTCACTTTCATTTTCCACTATAATCACAAATATTTTGTCTTATCGTGAATATTTTAGGCATAATTGGAATTTCCGTTTCATATTTGGCGAACAATCCATAGTGATCTAGTAGGCACTAATTAACATATTATTAATGCTAATTACACGGTTTAGTGATTAATATGTGCACGGAAAGTAATTAAGATTGTCTTATCTTTTTGGGCATGGTGGTGGAAACAGCATACAATGCTTTATCAAAGCGAAAAGTGACCAAAAATAGTAAGGGACCCTGACATTAAAATGTTGAGGCCATTGATGTACTAAAAAGATAGAAATCAAAGATTACTTACAAATATGAATGTCATGATCTTTGCATTCTCATTACCAAATGATTAAATACAATCATATAATCATAACAGAAGATTTAGTGAAATCACATTGATATTACAAATAATGGACACCAAAAAGACATAATATAAGATAAATATTCATGATTCTATGACGACGACTAATTAAATAGTGTATACATACCTTTAGAAACCTGCGTAAATTGAAACTAAAAGTACATACAGAGAAGAAGCTTATAAGAAATTAACTTTTCTCATTTGTTGTTTAATTACTGGCAAACTACCTATTTGAAATGGGGTTTGGACCACTAGGAACTTCATGAGCACTAGCATTCAAAGATTTGTCTCTCCATAAGTAGGATGGTGATTGATGAACTTTAGGGTACTCATGTTTTCCTCTTCTACCCATGATTGGAGAATGTTGAACTGTATTACTACTAATTTGATCTTCTCTCACTTTCTTCTTGATAGAATAATGATCTGCTGATGAATGATAATTAACTTGTAAAGAATTCGGTTGTAGTTGTCCGTCTTCGGCCATCACAGTGACAAGTAGAAAGAAGAAGAGAGTAAGTAGTGAGGCAATATTGTAAGGAGAAATGAAAGAAGAAGAAGAAGAAGTAGTCATTTTACAGGAGAGAAGCTAGAAAGCCATCCCTAGCCATAAACAAGTACAAAAATACGAGAAGATCAACTATTCAACACTAAGCTAGATGTCTTCGACGAACAAAGATATTGCATGTGTGGGCTTTATTGTTGATGACAAGAGGGCTAACCATGTGAAAACCCTAAAAAAGAAATGAACTAGCTAGCTAGCTTAAACTAGTTTGAAATTAGGGATGTAACTTTAGGAGATGTAGTTCAAAGATAAGATGTATGGAGAAAGAAAGAGAGGAAAAAAAAGAGAATCTTGAAAGAGATAAAGTGGGAAAGGGAGTTATGAATTATATTACTTTATCAATGTCTGGTGACCCAGAAAGAGAAAGAGAGAGATGGAAGGAGAGGGGTAGTTTTTCTTGTTTAACCATCTTCTATCTGGAGTTTATTGACTCGATAAATAAAGATTCATACCGTGCAGGATTTATTTAAGGACAAAGCACTTTCTATTATAAATTTCTTGTTTGAACCAGAGACTTATAATTAAGAATAAATGGACTGCATTTATCCTACCGTATCCCTAGGTGGTGGGGTAGTTCGTCTCCAGTAGAAAGGTCAAGTGGAGCCAAAAAGTGTAGGTGAATGAGATGAGTAAGAGACGTGAGAAGAGACATGCAAATTCAAATACTGACTAGTGCGTCCTTTGGAATTTTGGATGATTGGCGCAATTTGTTACGGATTTTGGACACAAAGAAAATGGACAATTCCAAAAAGGAAAAAAAATAAGAAAAAGAAAAAAGAGCCAGATAATTAGCAAAAAAAAAAAAAAGAAGGGCCAGATGAGACACAAAATAAAATGGTCACACATTTGAAGAGAAAAGTTTCTAAGTGGAATTCTCCGATAATTAGATGCCAAGCGGGAAAATAAAGAAAAGAAAAAAAAAATAATTAGTCAAAGGTTATTATAGTGCATTAACAACTATGGAGTTGACATTAATTTATGATTCTGAATGAAATTATAACGAAAGATGAGACGTTTTCAAATTAAACATCCGCCCGAGCCATCATTCTTCATCTTATGTATGCTTGGTAAATGGTTCGACAAGACAACAACGGAAAAGGAGAAAAGAAATAAGAAGAAAAAAAGAAGAAAAAAGGGGGGAAAAGAAAAAGGACAACAACGAACTCAAACGGTTCTTAATTTGATCATTTTCAAATCTCTACTTAAAATGACTACATTTTAGAGAATATAACTTTTTCCCGTACTAATTGTTGTATATAAATTGGTGGTCGAGTTTATTATTTGAAGTCTTTCTTGACACGTTCCTTTTTCCCCCTTTAATTATGTATTAAATTACCTACATGCGATGAGAATTACTTACGGTAAAAATCTCTATTATTCTTTCAACAAATTAAAGATTGCTTAGGATTCACGAATACTGAAGTTAAATGTACCTCTTTACGAAAAATACACATGCAGATGCACAGACACACGCACTTATTTCAATGATACGCTAAGTTTTTCTCAATATCATTTTTTTTTTTTAATACAAAGGCGTCCACTATTTTTTTTTATAAAGCTTTCCCAGCATGAGTCTGGGCTGTGATATGTTGCTGCATCACAAAATGAGGGGGCTATGCGTTCCTCAGAGTACAACAAGATAGACTGCTATTGCAACCATCGCAAAAATATGTACAAAAGGGATCGTATGGACAAAAAATATGCAGATTACGTCTCCCTTCTCTTTCTATACAACATAACTAACAAAAAAATTAGCTTTATCATACCTAATCCTAATACTAGGCATCTGCCACTTACAGTGGCGGATCCAGGATTTTAAGGTCGTGGGTGCTCACGATCTGGCTATATAAAAAAATTGGTTCAAGCAAGAATCGATCCCTTGACCACTTCATATTTGTACACTCTATTCTCACCTCTTAACCAAAGCACCCAGAAAATTTTTTGTTTAATGGGAGCATCCTAGTTCTTTATAACAGTATTCCCTGTATTTTCTATATAATTATACAGAGTTTGCGTCGGGGTTAACGGGTGCTTCAGCACCCGGTACTCAACACGTGGATCCGCCCCTCGCCACTTATCTAGCAGAAAAGGGCCTTTTGCAACATTGGGCAATTGATGATAGGATAGGTAGACAATAATCATTTTTCTGAGAAGTGGCCATTTTTGCCAAGGAGTCAGCTACCTGGTTAGCTTCCCTTAAATAGTGCATAACATATACATTGATTAATTCAAGGCTGTGTACAATTTCTTCAATCACCATCTTCAATTTATTGGTCTTGGTGGACCTCTTTCTTAGCATCTCAACAATCAACAATGAATCCATCTCCAAGTCAATATTTATGTAACCATTTCGGATACACCACTTTACTCCGAACTTAGCAACTATGGCTTCAGCAAAGTTGTTACTATTACACCTTATCGGAATCGAGAAGGCCATAATAAAATTACCATTTACGTCTCTCGCAATTCCTCCAATACCAGCATTACCAGTTGCCTTAATGTAGCTCCCATCTGTGTTTATCTTAATTCTACCAGTCTCGGGTGTGAACCACGGTACTTGTTTCCAAATCGAAACTGGTCTCAACCTTTCCACAATGTCACAAATTTGACGCCAATGTGGTGGTAGTTGTCTGTTCGGGAAGGTTCTATGAATCACAACCTTAATGTTCCACACTACCTGGTATTCCATATTCCTGTGATAGAACCTTTTTTGGTTACTATACTTGCAAGCAGTACTCATTTTCCACAACTCCCAAACATATAGTTATAGGAGTAATTTGCAATATTATTTATGCACCAAATTACTTGGTTTCCTTTGCCACCACTGCTTGAGAACCCCATTGATAGAATCAGTTTGCAATTACACCCCAAGTGGTGCACCAAAGTACTTCCAGATATGATTTGCAGCTTCCTCTTCAAAGAAAACATGTTGTAATGTTTCATATTTGGGTGACGTGCAACATGCACACTTAGAAACCATCTGGTTTCCAAATCTGCTAATGATATCATCAAATGGTAGTCGTCTCTTAATTAACCTCCAGCTCAAAAAGGAAATCTTGAATGGGACGTTCTTATGCGAAACTTTGTTAATGAAGAAATTCTTTGGGTTCTGCATTCTAATCAATTGCCAAGCTGATTTGTTCGAAAAATTCCATCTTCAGTGTCATTCCGGATAGCATAATCTTGTTGATCTTGTCTCCCCATTTTAATGCTTGTAATATGAATAACCTCTTCTTCAGGTAGAAGTTTTCTTAGTTTTTCCCTATTCCAATCCTCCTCACTGAAGAACTCTTTTACCATGAGTTTTGATGATCCACCATTGTTTGGATACCTTGTTGTCAGAGCTCCTCTATAGGTCCAATTGTCCCACCAAAAACTGCATTCTCCTGAATTAACCTTCCACCTATGTTATTTTCAGCTCTCTCTCTATTTTGTAATTGACTTTTCCATGGGTGAGAATTTCCGACTGCCCACTTTTTGGTCACAGGATGAGCCCTGATGCAATATTTGGCTTTGGTGAAATCTGCCCATAGAGATGGTTTGGTCCTAAACCTCCACCATCTCTTCATGATGCACACTTCATTGATTTCTTCCATACTTGGTGACACCAATTCGCCCCTTATCCTACGGTACACACAAGTTTTTCTAGGAACACCAGTGATAATTGTTCTTGTCTCTTGTTGTTCCCAATAAGAATCTAGAGAAATGCTTTTCGATGAGTGTTAGAGTTCTTTTTGAAGGGGACATGGCAGATAAGGTATAAAATGGTAACGACTGCAGAACATTCTTGATCAGAGTAATCCTATCCCCATATGACAACATCTTACCTTGCCAGCCAGCCAGTTTCCTCACTACTTTTGCTACTATATCATCAATATAACAAAGTTTCATCCTTCCTACATAGATAGGACATCCCAAATATACAAAGAGGAATTGCTTATCCATAAAACCAGTTTTCTTCTTCATTCTGTTAATTCTCTCAGCTCTGGTTTTCAGAGCAGTGATCAAAACACTTTTGTCGGCATTCACCTTTTGGCCTAAGGACCTCTCATATGTCTTGATCTGCTTCATCACTAGTTTGATGGACTTAGTATTTCCCCCAGTGAAAATAATCACATCATCTACATAAGCCAGATGGTTAATTTGAGGTCCATTTTCATTCATAGAGAAAGAAGTAAAGTTTTCATTGTGGGTAAGGTAGTTAAGAAGTTTTGACAACACCTCAGGTCCAATGATGAACAAGGAAGGTGACAATGGATCCCCCTGCTTGAGGCCTTGACATGAAGTAAGAAAGCCTTTTCTACTTCCATTTACAATGATCGAATACCATACATTTGATAGGAGTCTACTGATGATGTCTATCCAAATTTCAGAAAAACCAAATTTTCTAAGAACTCCATAGATGAACTTCCAGGACACTTTGTCATAAGCATTCTCCATGTCTAGTTTAATTACCATGTTACCCCCTCTATTATATTGCGTAACTCCCTACACAATTTCCTGAGCAAGAAATACATTCTTAGTTATCAATCTACCTTTTACGAATCCACTTTGATTTTCCGATACGGTGAGAATTGGATTCAATCTTTCAGAGAGGATCTTGGAGATAATCTTGCTGGTAAAATTACTAAGGCTGATAGGTCTGAACTCTGAAAAAGATTTTGGTGATTCTTTCTTTGGGAAGAGAACTAAGCATGTGTGCGAGTAAAACTTAGTTAGCTCTTTACCATTGAAAAAGGCTTGCACAAATCTTGTGATGTCATCTTTGATAATTTCCCAGCAACTGTGAAAGAACGCTCCATTGTACCCATTTGGACCAGCTGCGCTAGAGGCGCTCATATTGAACACTGCTTCTCTGATCCCTTCTTCTTGGGGGATGGATGTAAGAACTTCATTCTCATCCTCGGACACACAGCTGGATATGCAATCTAAGCAACCCAAATTCAACTCAGTCTGTGGTAGGTTGAAGAGCTTTTCAAAATGTCTAACTCCAGCTTCGCAAATTTTCTCATCACTTTTTACCCATTTATTCTTGTGATTTTTGAGTCTATATATTTGGAGTCTCCTCCTGTTATCTCTTATGAAACTATGAAAGTACTTACTATTACAGTCTCCCTCTTCAAACCATTTGATTCGGGACTTCTGATTTAGTAAGGCCTCCTGCATACCTAGCCATCTAACATATTCAGCATGGCATTTATTCATCTCTTGTCTGCTTTGCTCAGTGTTTTGCACCTGAACCATCTCTTCTACCTGTTGCATTTCAGCCTTCCATTTTGATACTTGTTCATATACATTCCCGATAACTTCTCTTGACCACTGAATTAGCCTTTTGCTTAGCATCTTCAACTTTTGCTGGAGTCTCCACATTGAAACCTTCAATATTGGTATCTCAGACATCTTTCACTATTTCTTTGAATCCCGGCTGATGTATCCAGAAATCAAGAAACCTGAAATAGCTCACATTGTTGCTCATATTATTATAAGATTTCATCAATAATAGCCTATGATCAGAACCGGTTCTTGCTAGGTGCCTAACAGTATTGGTTTGAAATTGTTGTGCCCAAGCATCATTGATGAAAATCCTATCAAGTCTCTTCCAAATCCTCTTTCTCGGCCTTCTATTATTGCACCAAGTAAATTTGGATCCCAAGTAGTCAAGATCAGTTACTTCACAATTCTCCATACAGCTTGTGAAGTCAAAACTTCTTTGGATTCTATGGGGTTTTCCTTCTAATTTCTCATCAGGTTCCATTATACTATTGAAGTTTCCACCAATGCACCAAGGTCCATTAATGGCATTATATGTGTCCTCCAAACTATCCCATAGCTCTTTCCTCTCAGTAGACGTGCATTTAGCATATACTACTGACATAAAAAGCTCTTTATCCACCTTATCAACCTTTAGTTTCAAAGTCATTTGTTGTTCCTCATTGGTGATTACAGTAGCTTGGCAATTTTGTCTCCAAAAAGATCAAATTTGCCCATTAGTATTAGCAAGGTAGTATTGAAATCCCAAAAATTTCATATACCCCTCAATCTTCTCACTGCTTATGAATGGTCCAAAGATAGGTACAAAGTCTATTTTGTTGATGTCAATCAACTTCTTCAGTCTATGAATGGCCTTTGTATTAATCATGGAGAACCTGGATATTGATTAACTTTGACTCCTTCCTCTTAAGGAAGGATGTAATTTATCTTCGCTCGGTTTTCCAGTTTCCCTACACCTGCTTCTGCCTCTTCTAATAGGTGAAATCCCTTGTTGGTTGGATAACTCCTTAAGATGAGTATCAGCAGGATCATCAGGTTGCTTATCAAAATAAAACATCATATTTGTTAGAAGAGCTTGCAGATACATCTTCAAGCCCCTCTTCCCCTATTTGTAATATTTTGCTTTTTTATTTCTTCCATCTTACTGTATTCTAACTGAACCACTAATTGTATCCTGGGATGATTTTTAATTGCAGATGGTAGACTGCTTGACTCCGAGGTATGACTAGACACGTCTAGGTTGGTGTCGCTTAGTTGCCCACCCCTTGTTGACACTCCCAGAGTCGTGGATTCTCTCCCTTGTGATTGAACCCGTGATATCTCTAGCTGTATTCTGATCCACGACCATTTTATCAGTGTTGTTTACCTTGACCAACTGTCCACTAGCTATCTCCCTAAGACTGTCTTCAATAACGGTCTCTGAGGTGATCTGTTTAGCAGCCACTTTTGTAGCATTTGTCTTATTCCTGTTGTTTCCCTTTGACAAAATTGGTTTAAAACGCACAATACTTTTTTTCTTTGGCATCTTCTTTGTTTTGTTCTTCTTCTTGGTTTTCAATCCTGCTTTGGTGTTCCGAAACTCATTCTGCAACTCACCCTCTTTTGGTTTCCTTTTCTTCTCTTTCACCTGTTCATTCATTTCCTTGCTAGCATCTTGTTTTTTATTCTGCAATTCAACTTCTTTTTGTGCCTTTTTCTTCTCTTTCACTTGTTCATGCATTTCTTTGTTAGTCTCTTGTTTTTCATCTCTCATTGGTCCGTTCTTCTTTTGCCTATTCTTCTTAGTATTTGGCAGTTGCCATCCTCATTGTCATTTTTATTTTCACCATCCTTTGTACTCTCTTCATTTTGCTTACTATTGCTTGATTCCCCTGTTTCCTTGACTATTTCTTTGCTTTCTTCCTGATTCCTCTTTTCTAGTACCCAATAATTAATTAGAGAATGACCCAATTTTCTGCAATGCTTACAATATTTAGGTACATTTTCCCATTCGATCTTTTGTACATACCCCTTAAGAGGAGAATCCTCATCCTCGGATCCGACAAACACACTGGAATGTAGAGGCTTAAGCAAATCAACTTCTACTCTCACCTTGGCCATACTAGGTCTTGTTTGGTTTTGGTTGCAATGTCCAACGTTAGAGGAGTACCAGCTGGTCCTATTACTTGCTTGGCATAGTGACATGTATGCATATTGAAAGGCAATCCTGGCAGTAGTACCCATAAGTTGGCAATCGGCAAGTCCTCCTCCGGTTTGAAGACTGGCGTCCATTTCTGAAGCCACATCTGCAATCCTCCAATCTCCACAACTCTCTCGAATCTCACCACATCAAAATCCTCATCGTTGGTAAAATTCAGAAAGACATTATAGTTGTCATAAACTCCAACCTTCACAGTTCCTTTAAGTGCAAATTTTTCTGAAAATTGTGATCTAATTTTGTCAATTTGAGGTCTAATTTTCAGAAACCAGCCTACAATCGTCCTCTTGCATTCTTCCGCCATTATGTCATAGTAATCCTTAGCTTTAAAGATAACTGCCGGCATCCCGTTGTGGGTCGTCCTTCTTGCAATACCAGTTTCTTGCTCCTGGCGAGTCGGTGTCACAGCGGAGTTCTGAGCAGTGGATAACGTAGTAGCATATGAGGTCTTTCCTAAGATTGTTCCTTGGATTTAGTTCACCCCAGCAGGGGCTTCATTTGGGTCTTTTCTACGCGCCGGAGGAGTGCCTCCCGGCGGCTCCATCGTAGTGGAGCGTGGAAAATAGCAGCTGAAAAGGTGTAATAATCGTGATGTTTTTTGGGTATGCGCGTGAGGCGCGTCTTACATCTTATTCTTAAAAATCTCAATATCATGGTCAATTTATAATCAACTATCATAGAAATAAAATATCCCGGACAACTCGTCTTAAGTAAATACAATTGCAATACCGGTTTGAGATTAATTTGCAAATTTCGTATAATAAGAAAAAGCAACAAACTCATACTGATAGTGTAAAGTATCTTTACACTGTCGGTATATATATAAAACTTTAAAAGTCCTTGAAGACATTAATAACCAGGACTATTGACACTGGCGCAACTGAGTCGGACTTCACCATCAATGCTAAGATAATCTTGAATATTTCCAAGCTTGACCATAGATGCTGCAAACAGGTTCTCAAATACGTCTGGTTGAGTAGCTAAAGCTGTGACAATAGGTGCTGTTCTTGGATCTGAGTAGAGCAATTGGTCTGTCAACAAAAGTCCCATTCCCTTCTGCAAATTCTTGTAGTACTGAACATCAAATTTCTTGGGAGTAACAGCATCAAGGTCAACATATTCAGATGCCCATCTGCACTTTCTTTCCAAGTAGTTTAAGTAGAGATGATCAAGCCTTGAATCTGATTTTCTAGTTCCATTATAATTGTATAGCCGGTATTGCAGAGATTCACATGTGGTTCTTCCAATTGTGTGCGCTCCTACATATATAACGTACGTAAATAATTAAACCAACACCAATATTCAAATGTAATTCTTAATTTGAGTTAAACCAAAAATAGCTACTAAGATAAGGAATTACTCCCTCTGTCCGATTTTATACAAAAGTGTTTGACTAGATATGAAATTTTAAAAATTAAAGAAGAATTTTGACAAATAAGCATATATGCTAGGTACCAATTTTTTCCTCTTAATTGTGCGGTGAGAGTTTCACATATTTTTTTATTTTCGTACTCCTATAAAGGAAATTTTTTTTATTATTGAGTGGGTCCCAGAACAAGTGATGCTAAGATATTTGCATATTTTCAGATTTAAGAATATATGTTATTCTTTTTAAATCAGATTAAAAAGGAAGGTGTGTCACGTAAAAATGAAAGATGGCTAGTTGGACTTACCAGAGAGGACAACCAAGTCGAGAACATTCAAGCCCTTGGACTGGAAAAGTTCAAGCAAATCAGTGACTACTTCGTGACCCATAGGGACTAATTGATCAGCTTCCTTAGCATATGAAACTGTACCATCTTTCCTACCATATGGAACCATCCAAAATGGACCACCTACAGCAAGTGTGGCGTCTCGAGCAGCTGCGGTTAGAATATCAGCACACGACACTGTCCTTGGGCACACTCTCTCCACTTCTCTTTTGATATCCTCTATTACCTCAAATCCCCTTAATGTCTTGCTTGCTTTGGCACTCTTCTCACTTCCTTCGTGGTCTAACAGTATTGAAGCATCACATCCCTACCATCCACACAATACCAAACTTAATTAAAGAACATTTTGTACCTAGGTGTCGCATCTTATATACTCTAATTTGGTAAGTTGTGTCAAAAATCTTAAAAGAAAATCAAAAAAAAATTCCAAAAAATGGAGATATAACTTTACACTAGACTTTCGTTCTTGTTAAATTAACCATAATTGCTATTTCAATTTATATGATAGTGTTTGATTGGGGACGAAGTTTAAGAATGAAAGAAAAACTTCTGAAATGTACGATTTTAAACATCCTATGATATTTTTGTGGCTATATATATAAGAGCGTGATTAAAAGTAAAATGAGAATTTAAAGTTAAATTATCTCTCGATATAAAAACGAATATGCTTACTTACCCTAACAACGCAGTCGTGGAAATGCAACCTCATGAGGGCAGGAGCAAGGGTATAATCTTTTTTAACCCATTCCTCCATTTTATTGTGGACAATTTCCTCAAGCTTGGGACAGCTAAGGCTATAGTAATCGAAAGGAAGGTCGATGTCGTCAAATGGTAAAGCAGAAACGACGGCCACAAGAAAGAAGGCCGTGAGGGAAAGCAAAGTGGCGGTACTTGAAAAAATCTTCATTCCTTGAAATTTGAGGAAGAGGAGCTTCAATTGAAATAGCGAAGTGGAATTGCTTGTTGTTAATGTATACCTATCTATATATAACTTTTGAAGTAGCCAATGAAAATGATCATCGCTTTGAGTTGTAGGTAGTAAGCATACGTGAGAAGCACCTCCTTTGGGTTCAGAAACTCGAGACGTGCGGACATGTACAAATTGTGTTGACAATAGACTAGAAATTTAATAATATTTGGATTCGAGTAGGAGATATATATTATAGAAAAAGAAAATGTCCGAGTTGACTATAAACATACAAAAACAAGTGCATGCATTACGGACTTGTCTAGTACTTCGCCATTATTCGGCTTAATATTTTTGTGAAAAACTATTTTACACCCAAATGCTTTATATAAGAAAGGTTATTTTTAAAAATTATATTTTGTATTTAATTTTTTTTTTTAAATGTTTTGGTATTTAGTTGGTCATACACAGTTGCTGAACGGTCATAGTAGTGGGAACTGGGAAGTGCGAATTGGGCCTTGCCTTTTGTTTGTTTTAGGACAAGTGCACAAATAGCCATTCTCAGGAATTCTATTTAGAGATTGGTCAGTACTTATTTTGTCCTAAAAATCTTAATTTCAGGACAATTCAGGATATTTTGGTCCTTAAAAATTGAACTGAAAAACTGAAATTCAGGACGCACTGGCTAATTCCTAAATAGACAAAAAAAAATAGGGTTTGTATATGGGTAAAACCAAGCCCACTGAACACCCCGATTTCCCGGTGAGGCAAACGGAGTAGGAACGTGACCGTAACGAATCAGATTCAGATCGAGGAGCCCCTCGAATCGGGGCTCGGGCAAAACACGTGCCCTCGGGGGTATCGGGGCCATGTCCTCCGGGTCTGGTTCGAGGATCAAGACTTCGGAGAGCATTACCAAACAGCTGCACACGACTTACAAAGGGCCGTGATGTTCGTGCCCAACCGGATATCATGGCTTGAATCTCGACCCGTATAATCAGTGATAGCAAAACAGAAGATTTTTACCTTTCTTAGAATTGTACTTAAGGTAAAACTGCCCT
Source organism: Nicotiana obtusifolia (assembly GCA_002018475.1). Classification (NCBI taxonomy): domain Eukaryota; kingdom Viridiplantae; phylum Streptophyta; class Magnoliopsida; order Solanales; family Solanaceae; genus Nicotiana; species Nicotiana obtusifolia. The sequence continues at coordinate 17,558 of MCJB01050552.1, forward strand.
ACTATATAAAGGGAGAAGCTTATTATTCATGAGATACATTGTAACACGCATACCAAAGTAATTTATTTTAATTCTCTTAGGGAACAGCTGACGCTTCACATTCGGGAGCAACCTGCCGGTGAGCGACACGTGTCTGAAGTCAGAACAACGCGAATGATGGGACATTTCGGCTCCCTCATCGTAACCTACGAAGGAAGGAACCGGAGTCATCTGTCGTTTCCCATTGTTTCGACAAGCCCACTCTCTGAGAAGCAAGGAGGCTATCTGTATACGGGTAAAATCGAGCCCACTGAACACCCCGATTTCTTGGGAGTGTTCATGTGTTAATAGCACACTAGAGTTTGGCTTTATGTTCGGGACCAAGTCAGAGTGGGTGACTCTCAACAGTGGTTCCAATAGGTTGAAGGGTATAAGCGCGGTCTCTAAGGATTTTGGGTTTGTTGTGTGACTGAAGACGGGGATTTTGCAGTAGAGTGTGAGGAATACTTGGGAAATTCCTATGTTATCATCAGATCTGCGGGGCAATATAGGAGAAATAGGAGAAACTACTTCGGATTCGTAGAAGATCTTTCAATACGGGTGTACCAGTTGGAGATGCTATTGTGCACATAAGGAGTGTATGAGATGGTTCATGGGTATTGAGACGATGTGGTCTCGTGATTCGGGTCACTCGGGATGAGTGCTGATCGAGTTCGTTATGTTTTTGAATGGAGCTATTATTATTTCTAAGGAAAGTCAAGAGTAAATTGGGAGAAGTTGGGTCGGTTAATAATGGTTGAAGCAGCATGATCGTGGCAATAATCATATCCTTTGGTGTGTTAAGTTATACATGTGGTTTGTGGTTGTACGTGGGGGCTTGACAACCACCATAAGTTGATTGATTTGAGAGGTATTTGATTCAAATGGCCTTATTATTTGTAAATAGATCCCGGAAGAGTTATGGCGGTCTATATTTCGACTTGAGGTTACAACTTCTACAGTTTGGGAATTCGGTTGCATGTTTCCATAATTCCTCTAAAATGTGTTAAGTGAAAGGGTTCTAGATGATGAAGTGTTTATTTTATTAGCGTTTCAGGAGTTATGATAAAATTCTTGTGCGCTCGCGTAGCGACATGATCGAAGTACCAAGCTTGATCAGTCCCCCTCAGAACATTTAGGGACTGTATAATCGAAGCAGATGGTCGATCGCGAACTGATGAGATTCGGTCTTGTTCATAAAGTAGCGGAGGAGGGTCACAATCCTCCACAATGATGGGTGGATTTTCCCGAGGCACACCTCAGATCTCTTGCAAAAGACTAGAACGATCAGGTCTATCGGGCCCAGTGTGAAGGGATAAGTGTAAACACTTAAGCACCCCTCCACGTGGGTAGTGATGGCGTCCTCGGGCCCGGGGACTACTACGTTCTTGCCTTCCCAATTGCAGTCCTTACGAACTATGAGAAGAACATCCTCAATCACAGAACATATGTACCTCAAGACTCCTTCACCCCGGTCCTCTTTGTGCGAGGGCTTCTCGACTTTAAAGTCATCTACAATTGAACAACCCCCGGGAATGAACGCCGACAAGGGAGGCTCAGCAGCCGGTTCGTTAGCAGCCAAAATGGGGGAAGCCGTTTCGAGGGCAACCGCTTCAGTACCATCGGCCGGTTGAGAAAATGAAGAGGCGACTTATTGAGGAACTATTTTCGATGTTTTGGCCATTGCCATCTAGGGGAGTGTTTGAAAATTTGAGGAAAGAACGCAAAGTATTGGAAAAACGGGTTTTGAAGATGAAGAACAGCGTATGATTATTTGAAGAAAATTTGGGCAGAAATCTAGAGATTGCTATGGAAATTGAAGAACAAGGATAAAGATATGAAGGTTTGAAGAAGGTTTGGTGATGACTGGAAAGCTCGAAGGTATTGATTTGGTTGAAAAATGGAAAAAAGACAATGGAGGAATCTTTAAAGGGAAATAGCCGACGCTTCGCATCCGGGAGCAACCTGCCGGTGAGTGACACGTGTCCGAAGTCAAAACGACGCGACTGATGGGACATTTCGGCTCCCTCATTGTAACGTACGAAGGAAGGAACCGGAGCCATCTGTCGTTTCCCATTGTTTCGGCAAGCCCACTCTCTGAGAAACGAGGGGGCTATCTGTATACGGGTAAAACCGAGCCCACTGAACACCCGGATTTCCCGGTGAGGCAAACGGAGCAGGAACATGACTGTAATGAATTGGAGTCAGAGCGAGGAGCCCCTTATATCGGGGCTCGGGCAAAACACCTGCCTTAGGGGGTATGGGGCCATGTCCTCCCGGTCCAGTTCAAGGATCAAGACTTCAGAGAGCATTACTAAGCAGCTGCACACGACTAACAAAGAGCCGTGATGTCCGTGCCCAACCGGATATCACAGCGTGAATCTTGGCCCATATCAGCAGAAAATTAGTGATTAGCAAAACAGAAGATTTTTACCTTTCTTAGAATTGTACTTAGGGTAAAACTCCCCTCCTATATAAAGGGGGAAGCTTATTATTTATGAGATACATTATAACACGCATACCAAAGCAATTTATTTCTATTCTCTTTGTCATTCAAAGTTCTTATTTTTATTCTTAAGTTCTTCATAAATGCACGCTTGAAATCGAGGGCAGATTCCTCATTGAGCCATCAACCGAGCTCGGAATCACTCTTATGTTTGGCTATTTATTACGTCTTTCATTTGCTTAATCTAACGTCATTAATCACTCATATTAAATTAATTCACATATCCTTAAAACCGCATATAAATTCAATTGTTATCTATTTTTTAGGGTAAATAGGGTTATTGCGGTAGCTATTTATGCATATAGTGTAAGGCCCCGTAAAAATTTAAGCAAACCAATGATAAGAGTTGAAGAAAATTTGTGAAAGTGTAGGGCGTTTCCGCGGTCCACTCTGCGATCGCAGCACTGATTTGCGGACCGTAGATCTACCGCAGACTGAGGCAGAAATTTGGGCAAAAATTTTTGCACCATTATGCGGCCGCATAATCATTTTGCGGGCTGCATAACCCCTCGCAGATCCAAAAAAAAATTCTGGAGGAACGTACTGCGGACCGCAGACCGGTCATAGAGTGAGGCAGGGGTGCTCAGTTCTGGAGGGCCACTATGCGGTCCATTTTGCAGACCGCAGAAGCGTTATGTGTCGCATATGTGATCACAGATATGCATCGGGGCTTCATTTTTTCTAATTTTTGGACCTAAACCCATTCTTATAAAACAGTCTTGGGGATCATTTAGAAGGTTAAAACATATATTTCTAGAGAGAGGGAGTGCCATAGAGTGAGAAGGGAAGTTCCTAAGCTCATCATTCATCAATTCTTGCTCAAAGTTGAAGAATTTGCAAGAAGAATTCACTAGGTATTCATCCTAGAGGTAAAGTTCTACCCTTAGCCCTCAAGTTCGTGATTTTAATTGAAAATAGGTAATAAGCCAAGCAATTCTTGGGTGTGGGCTTTTTTTATTTTACATCCATGTACCATCAAGGGTAGTGGGAAGATTGTTGAGTTCTTTTGGGTGAACTTTGGGTAGTGGGGTGAAAGAATTCACTATAGGAGGACCTTGAAACCTTAATGCTCACCTAGCGTTTGATAAAATGCTCAAGTGAACTGGAACTATGAACTCCTTCCTAATTTATGTTCAATTTTGCTATATCTCTAAATAGATCGAAGTGGCTAAGATTTTTGAAATATTGTAGTAATTTAAAAAGCTCGAGGCAAGGTATGTTGGCTAAACTCTTCTCTTAGAATTGAACCCCTCAATCTCCTTATAAGTCCCGTGTTGCTCATTATAAATTGATTATCCCAAATAAGCCTTGTGTCAAAATAAATATGCGTTAATATGTATTCCAAAGATTCTTGTATGTTGAGTCACTATTAAAAATGTGGTTTAAGTATGGGCTGTGTGTTATTATGTTATGATTTAAAGACGTGATTTTAATGAAAGTTATCATGCCAATTGTGTAAAAAATCACATGTGCCTAAGACCCTAAATTGCTCAAATATGTCTTTAAAGTCTTAACTAAAAAGGCCTTGTTGTTGATTATCCATGATGATATTTGAAAGTGAAAGAAGAGAACATGAAATATGATGTGCGGCAATGTGCCAAGAATGATATTGTGTTATGGAAAATGGTGCCACTAAAATGAATGACATGTAAAAGAATATGAAATGAGTGGTAAATCCTGTTAATAATAAATGCCTTGGGAATATCGTTTAGCCACCAAGGAAAGGTAGGTCGGAACAACCTAACCCCAAAACTATACATGCCGGTACAGGAGTGATTGAGGGGTAAATCCCCGTGTTAATGTGATGAGACTGTGTTTCCCTTATTATTGGATGAGATTGGTGTGTGAGATGTTTCCCCTTAAATGGGATGAGATTATTGCTAGCGAGGTGTGATGTGATGTCGACCCACACGGCATTGTGGGAGACGGCTTAACCGATCAGGCTTAGATCGGACACCATGCTGCGCATATGGTGGTATTGTGAGTGTATGTCTTGGGGTGAGACGGCATAGCCGGTCGGGCTGAGATCGAACTTCGTGCTAAAACACAGTGATATATCGGTGCTAAAGATCTCCCAACTTAAATCACTAAAACATACTTAAAATTTACCTTTCCCCTAAAGATCCCTTATTTGAGTCTCTTATTGATTTCATGTTTTATTCTCCGTTCACTATTGCTCGTTCTATTGAGAGGATGTTTAGTCTTACATACTAATACTATTCCACATGTACTAACATCTCTTTTGCCAGGGGCGTTGTATCTTTAATGGATGCAGGTGGTTCCATAGCAGGTGGTATTGATGAGTAATAACAGCACACCCTCTCCTCGGCTGACTTGGTGAGCCCCACTTCATTTCGGGATCTTGTATCTTTTATCCTTTGTACATATCGTTTTGAGATATAGCCGGGGCCTTGTTACCTCATAGCACTCTTTTGTTTCTATTAGAGACTCCGGAAACATAGTGTGAGTTGTATCTGTTTGTTTGGAAAGCTTAAACTAAAAATGCTATAATCGTATCATTTGTTACTTTAACTATGATTGTACAATGTACTATTTTGGAGACTTGTTAATCTCATAATTAATGGAAATGAACTAATGTTATTCACATGACCTCTTATTGCCTAATTAATGAAATGTATTCTTCTCTTTATTCATAGGTGAATTGGATAGAAGGTATTATAAAAACTTACTTGATTGAGATATCTCAGTTGAACACCAATCACGCTCCTGAAATCGGAGTGTGACATATAGTGGCGATTCTAAACCGCCATAATCTACCAAAATGGCATTTTTCAGCACCGCTGGAATCGCAGCCGCCACAACGTGTATATTGTGGCGGTTCCTTGTTAACCAAATGTGTTCCAAAACCGCAACAACATGCATTAGCTGACATGGCTTTCTAAACCGTTTATCATAGCGGTCGAAACCGCCGTTATTTCAATAAGATTCGTAAAAGCCTTTGTTGTTTAACAGGTAAAATACATAAAACATCACGTGAACTTGTACCTCATATTCCTGTTACACACCTGATGTGTGTTTACGATACACTACTTTTATAATGTGGCATGTGCGTGCTTTTCACATAAAATAAGAGAGTGAATTTTGAATTTTGATATGCCACATGTCCCTTTTTTATTCTTTATTTTTTATTTTTTTTAATCATCATCTTCTTTGTCAGGCACGGGCAAACAACTCTCCAGCAACAATGGAGAAACGAAAATCCATTTCTTTTTTCTCCAAAATCACACCAGAAAACATTCCATCCTCTCCCTTTTCTTCTATATTTTCTCCTATATTTCCTTCCATTCTTTCTTCTAATAAATCCCTCTTAAAAAATCTGAAAAAATCAGAGATCATGGCCCCAAAATGTATCAGATCTTCACCATCTTTTTGTTGTTTATTCTGACTACTTGAGGCAATGTGTTGGTTCCTTTAACTTTGTTCTTGCATTAATGTGATGATGGTGAAGTAGGGACTGCGAACAAAAATGTAGATTTAAATGGAGGAAGCGGATGTTGATTCAAGAATAGGTAATGAAGAATGATTGTCGGTGGGGGAATTTTGTGCTTAGTAGTTGACGGCGAAAGGTGCTAATTTGGGAATATTTTCTTCAGAGGAGTATGGTGGTGCCGAGCGCGACTATGGAGGATGGGTGGCAGAGCATTGGCTGAGTAAGGAATTCATGGTGGTGGAGAGTTAATTGGGTGGTGAGAGAGGAATTTTCTTCCTGTTTTGATGGAAAATGAAGCATGTAAAGCATGTCTTTGTCAATTAGTGAGAGGGATTTTCGGTGATTGGGGTTTCAGCGATGGTGGAGTCTGTGCTTGGAAGAAGAAGAAGAACGGGAGTATTTTTAATTGTTTTCTTTATTTTTAAATATTTTTTTCTTAAGTTAATATACGTGTCGTCATCATATACATTTATTTGAAAAGAGTGATCAGATACAAAAGTAATGTGTCATACATACACATTTGAAAGATTTGATGTGTCAAAATAACCCCTCAATAAAAAGGTGTGTAAGAAGAATGCCTTGTTGAATATGGCAGTTTTAATCGCTATTATTGCTTTAATTATATAAAATAAATTTTTGTAAATATAATATTTTGACATTTTATACCTCCATAATTATAATATTACAGTTTTAACAATTTAATTTTGTAATTCCACATCTAAATCCTTTTTATTGCCACATGTAATCAAACATTCATCATTATACTAATTATTTTAACACAAATACAGAAAACTAAATAAACAAAATATATCCATCATATATAAAACATAAGTAGTATCATCCAGATTGTTACTTTCAAAGAACGACACGCAAAAAACAAAGTTGATCCTAATAAATTACTAATGGTCATTCGCTCTATTTTCATTAGTACTAGTATTCGTATCCGTGCAGTGCGTGAAAAATATTCAATATTAATTTTAATAAAAAAATATTATATGAAAAATAAAGTATAGAAAGAAACATGTAAATGCTATTATTTTTTAAACATGCAATGCATTAAATATTTATAAATTGAAGTCATGTGGAAACACACTTATCCATTTTAATAAACAACTATTAAGGAAGAAAATAAAACATTAGATTATTGGCTACAAGTATTAGCATTGTTTGAGAAAGGCCACAAATAGTACCTGTTTAAGATTGCTTGATAAGAATTAAGATTACTGTAACGACCCGACCGGTCGTTTTGAGCTCTAGCGCGTCGTTCAGCGGTTTGAGGCCTCGAGTAGCTTCACTTCATGTCTTATGACTCGTACGCTTGGTCGGAATTGAATTTCGGGAAGTTCGGAGTGGTTTCGGAAGAAAAATTCTCAATTCGAAAGCTTTAAGTTGAAAGAATTGACTAAAGTTTGACTTTTAAATAAAAGACCTTGAAATCGGGATTTGAAGGTTCCAATAGGTTCGTATGATAATTTCTGACTTGGGCGTATGTTCGGGTTGAGTATTGGATGGTCCGAGAACATTTCGGCGTCTATTATGGAAGGTTTGCATTTTGGAAGTTTAAGAATTTCTTAAGTTTGATTTGAAATGAATTTTGGTGTTATCGATGTCTGTTTGGAGTTTCGAGCCTTGGAATAGGTTCATATCGTAATTTGTGGCTTGCACGCAAAGCTTGGCGTCATTTCGGAATAGTTAAGTATGAATCGGATGCGTTCGACGAATTTTGAAAGTTTGAAAGTCTAAAGAAAAGTTTCGATCGTCGATTCGTAGTTTGAAGTTGTTTGGTGTGATTTGAAGGCTCGAGCAGGTTCGTGTTATGTTTTGGGACAGGTTGGTGTGTTTGGATGGGGTCCCGGGGGCCTGGGGTGTGTTTCGGGGTGGTTTCAGACCAAGTTTGGCTAAGTTGCTGCTGCTGGTATCTGTGGTCTGGTTTTGTGCTACGCGTTCACGACTGGGCTATGTGTTTGCGTAAGGTGGGGCGGCAAAGCTTTGCGTTTGCGGTGGCAACTTCACGTTCGCGATGAAGAAGTTGGCCTAGGAGATTTTCTTAGCCTTCGCTTTCGTGGATTGGGCATCGCGTTCGCGATAATCAACCTGGTAAAGCATCGTATTCGCGAGTTGTGACTCACGTTCCCAAAGGGTAGTTTTGGAGCTGGAGCTGATATTGCTTCGTAAACGTGAGGGACTTGCTGCATTCGCGAAGAAGGTCGAACTGGGCAGTATGGTCTTAAAAACAGAGGTTTGACTCATTTCCACTTTATTCCTTCCATGGGAGCCGACTTTGGAGCGATTTTGGAGCATCATTTTCATCGTCAAGCATGAGGTAACTGATTTTCACAGGTTGTGAGTCAAATATACGAATTTAGGCTTGTAAGTTCATGAAAATTTGTAGAAATTATGAGATTTTAAGAGAAAACCTAGAAATTGGTAGTTATGGAATTTGACCACGAAATTGGACATGAAATTGACAATAAATTATATATTAATATTGTGGGTAATGTTTATCTTTGAAAATTTTTAGAATCCGGGCATGTGGTCCCGAGGGTTGACTTTGTTGACTTTTCGAGTGGAGTTGAGAAGTGTTATAAATTAATTAATTATGACGTTGGAGTATATTTTTGTTGGCTTTCATGATTGTTTGACTAGTTTTGGATCGTTGGCTTTGAATTGAGGAGTTAAAGAGGCGTTGGAGCCGGTTATGGACTTCGGAGCGAGGTAAGTCTCTTGTCTAGCCTTGTAGGGGGAAACTACCCCCTAGGTGATGTAATTATTATGTGCTACTAGTTGTGGGCGCTACGTATGCACGTGGCGACGAGAGCCCCTACGTGGCTAAAGCATGTTTATGTACGGGTAGACTTAGGACTTTATCATGTAATATTTGAACTCATTCTGCTGGCTTAATTAATTGAATTTATAATTGAAATTGATTTGGAAATATATGTATATATTAGTCCGTGCCTTATCACCTTGAGTTGTTGGCGAGTTATTTGAGAAACGGTAAATATTATATTCACTTTGTACTCATGTACTGTATTGTAAGCACGTGTCTCGTAATTCAGTAATTTTCTTCCTTTCTTGTGGAGCGAGCCGAATACCTCGGCAGTATAATAGATGCATCTATGGTTCGTGCCAATCGACCCTCGGCAATGTACATATTATTCTGGATCGCGCCGAACGCTGGTAGTCTGAACATTCACGAGATTATCTTTCCACTAATGCCGGCATTTTATATGGTACTTCTTATCCGTTTGTTACTGGTACTTGATACATTTGAGCTGTTGAAGTAGAATACAAGACTGAGAAATTCATACTTTAAAAGAAATATTTGAAAGATTAGGTAACTTACAGATTTACCCAATTATTGCTGTGTGCTTCACATCTACTTATGATTATTTATATTGCTTTGTTGGACCTCTAGAAAATGTCGATGTCGACCCCTCATTACTACTTCTCTGGGGTTAGGCTAGATACTTACTGGGTACGCATTAATTTACGTACTCATGCTACACTTCTGCACTAAATATACATGATCTGACATGTTCAATTGGTGGTCATTTTGGCACGTAGGCGCAGCTGCTGAGGAGGCTTTATGGTGAGCTGCATTCCAGGCTACGTATCGCAACCCATATAGTCTCCATCGTACCATTTACTTTATCCTGTCTTATTTACATTTCGAACAGAGGTTGTATTATTAATGTACTCCTTAGTAAATGCTCATGCACTTGTGACATCGGGTTTTGGGGGTGTTCTATAATTTGTTATGGATTGTTTTACACCGATTCACTTCCACATATTATTTTAACGCAATTGTATGTAACTACGATTTATTCTGATGCACTAACCTCGTTATCCAAGAAAGATTTATGATTTTAAAAACGATGAAATGAACAATTAAGTGTTGGCTTGCCTAACGGCGATGTTGAGCGTAATCACGGCCTATAGTGAATTTTGGGTCATGACAATTGCTTGATGAGACCTTTATAATAAAGAGATTGAAATTAGAAAAAATGCAACATAAATTAGGTAATTACTTAATTAGCAATACCATTAAATAGGTGAAATACAACAGAATTGCACAAGGTACACAGGCATGCAACCTTGCAATATCAACCTTTTGGTGTTGTCTCTAGCTTGTATTCTACATGATGGATAAAACCGAAGTCTAAGAAAAATAATATATTCTTTTATGGAATTTTCACATATTTATCAGACGATAATTCATGACTAATAGTTAGGGATGGCCTCTTCTTATTGCAACCTTCAGTTAACTTTCACGAAAACTGATAATTCTGTTTTATATTGCATTATTCTCAGTCATTCAATGGTATATGCTTCTCTCAATTAACTGCAGAAACCTACATCACAAAAGAGAAAGCTGAGTATTCATGAAGGATGCATTGTCAAGTTAAAGACATCATATAGAGAACTGAGGTGAAGTAGCTAGTTTAACTTCACAGAAATTTTTAAGATTTATTTGAATATCTTCATCTGCTGAGCTACCATTGTATTTTTCTTTGTGCCTTTTTAATGGAATTTAAGGCTGTTGAAGGGATCAAACTCTTGCACAACCTTTTCAGGTAAGAGAATATTCACCAATGAATACTAATCAATATAAATTTGTGGATGGTAGAAATTAGACTCCTGCATATTCATGAAGTCCACATATCAAAACGTGGACAAACCTTTTCAAGGAAGAAAAATGAAGAAGTTTAGTAGAGCTTTCAAGCAATTGGAAAGTAAAGGCACATCAACAAAATGGACCATGTAAGCTTGTGAGAGTGAAGACATCACAAAAACAAACTTGCATTTACAATCAGCATTTTATGGACTATAGGTGTCACGACCCAAAATCCACTATAGGTTTTGATGGTGCCTAACGTCGCCGTCAGGTAAACCAACGGTGATTGATCAATTTAATTACTCATTTTATTACTTTCAAAATCATAAAATATAATAAGGAAAAAAATTTACACTTTTGAATCCACTAGAACGTACAAAATTTGTAGTTTATAAGAGAAATGAAAGACGATGATAATATACAGAACCGTAAGCATCGACTAGTAAATCCCAAAAACCTGATGTCACAAGTGCATTAGCATTTACTAAGGAGTACATTAATAATACAACATCTGTCTAGAATGTAAATGAGACTGGATAAAATAAATAGTACGATAGAGACTCTGTGGACTACGATGCGTTGCCTGGAATGCAACTCAAATAAAGTCTCATCAACAACTGCGTCTACGCGCCAAGATGGTCACCAAATGAACATGTCAGATCTTGTACATATAGTGCAGAAGTGCAACATGAGTACGTAAACCAATGCGTATCCAGTAAATATCTAGCCTAACCCCGTTAGAAGTAGAGACTAGGGGTCGACATCGACACTTACTAGTGGTCCAATAAAGTAATATGGTAAATCATAAGCAGATGTAAAGCACAACAATAATAACGGAGTAAAACCATAAATCACATAATCTTCTAAAAATTTCTTTTAAATATATAAATCTCTCAGTCTCGTATTTCATCTCAACAGCTCAGAAAAATATCCAGTGCCTAATATCAAATGAATAAGGAATACCGTATAGAATGCAAGGCATCAGTGGAAGGAAAAATCTCGTGAATATGCAGACTGCTAATGATATAACACATGATTATAGCGAGGTCGTACGACCGGATCTCAAAAGGAATACGATATTGTCAAGGTGATCGGCCCAATCCCATCATAACGTGTACATTGCCGAGGGTCGAGCGGCATGAACCATAGATGCATCTATTATACTGCCGAGGCGAATGGCCCGCTCTCATGAGAGTGTGGTACATAATCCTGTCTAGGCATTCGGCCTGCTCCACGAGAAAGGAAAGGAATTATCGAATTACGAGCTTACGATACAGTGTATGAACACAAGGTGAGTATAACCTTTACCGTTTCTGAAATAACTTGGCAACAACTCAAGGTAATAAGGCTCGGCCTAATATATATGTATATATTTCTAAATCAAGTTCAATTATAATTTCAATTAATTAAGCTAGCAGAATGAATTCAAATATTTCAAATATTACATGGTAAAGTCCTAAGTCTTACATGCTCTAGCTCTCGTCACCTTTTGCGTACGTAGCACCCATAACTAATAGCACACAACAACTACACCACCTAGGGGGCAGTTTCCCCCTCACAAAGTTAGACATGAGAATTACCTTGCTCTGAAGTTCCATAACCGACTTCAATGCCACACTAACACCTCAAATCGATGCTCGTCACTCCAAAACTAGTCAAAAAATGTGCAAACCAATAAAAATATACTCTAATACCCCTAATTAATCACTTTATTATAATTTTCAACTCCGCTCGAAAAGTTAATAATATCAACCCTCGGGCCCACGTGCCCGGATTCCGAAAATCTTCGAAGATAAACATTACCCATAACATTACGAACTCAAATATATAATTTATTCCCAACTCCATGTCCAATTTCATGGTCAAATTCTAGTTTCCCACCAAAATCCCAAATTTCTATAAATTTCCATGTTTAAACCCTTGTACAATCCATGTAGTTAGCTAATAATATGAGAGAATTACTTACGTTGCAATGGATGAGAATAATTTCCCCTTGAAGCTCTCCAAAAATTGCCAAAACCAAGAGAAAAATGAGCAAAATCCCAACTTAAAACCATTCTGCCCAGGCCAGTCCTTCATCGCGATCGCGAAAGCTCCTTCCCGATGGCGAAGGCTAAAACAACAGCCTCCATAATTTTCCTCTACATGTTCGGCACATCATCCTCACGTTCGCAAAGCCTTCAGACCCCTGACACTTCGTGTTCGCGGGCCACGAGTTGCGTTCGTGAAGGCTAAACTGCTCCAGGCCCAGCTCCCCTTTCCTCCTACGCGTTCGCGGCCTCCCTATCGCGTTCGCATAGGTTGCCTCAGCTTCCCCCGCATTCGCGACCACTTAGTAGCGTTCGCGATGCACAAATCCCTCTCCAAGTCCAGCTTCGCGATCGCGATGCTTACCAGAAACACCAGAAACTAGCAACATCAAAACACCGAAACTTGATCCGAAACCATCCCGAAACACACTCGAGACTCCCAGGACCCTGTCCAATCACACCAACCAGTTGTAATACATGAAACAAACCTGTTCGAGGCCTCAAATCACACCAAACAATATCAAAACTATGAATCGACGATCGAAACCTTTCTTTCAACTTTCAAACTTCCAAACATCGACGAACGCGTCCGATTCATACTTAAACATTCCGGAATGACGCCAAATTTTACGCACAAGTCACAAATCACGACACGAACCTACTCTAAGGATCGAACCACCAAACGGACATCGATAACATTAAAATCCACTTCAAGACAAACTTAGAAAATTCTAAAACCTTCAAAATGCCAACTTTTCACAATAAGCACCGAAATGCTCCCGCACGATCCGATACTCAACCCGAACATACGCCCAAGTCCAAAATTATCATATGAACCTATTGCAACCTTCAAATCCCGATTCCGAGGTCGTTTATTCAAAAGTCAAACCTTAGTCAATTCTTCCAACTTAAAGCTTCCGAAATTAGACTTTTCCATCCGAATCAACTCTGAACTTCCCAAAATTTAACACCGACCACGCGTACAAGTCATAATACATGAAGTGAAGCTACTCAAGGTCTCAAACCTCTAAACGACGCGCTAGAGCTCAAAGCGACCGGTCGGGTCGTTACAATAAGAGCACAAGTTATAGAAAGAGATGCTAATGTAAGAAACCTGAAACACACGCTTAAACCAAACCAACTGTATCGCCATCATTCACTGCAAAGAGAAACATCAAAGTAAAATTAAGACTTCTAAACATTCTGTAAAGTCTTTCGGATATATGAACATATAAAAAAAACTCACTTGAATAGTTTTTCTGGTATTTAAAAGGATATGCCCCAACCCATAAAGTGCCACCCCACACGACTAAACAGTGGCTGGGTGAAATGATAACAAATATTTTTTAGCTTCCTAATAATAACGATTAGTAAAAAGCTTAATTCTTTAGGCAATGAAGGGGAGAGTGTAATAAGAAAATGTGATTATTTATGCAAATGTGGAATTATCACCAATAACTTCGGCGAAAACTACGCACCAATTGCCTCTACTCGTGGAGTATGAATAGCTTGTATTTTGAGCATCAACCACCCTTTCTTTACAAAACCTAAGATCATGCAGCAACTTTTGCGCGAAATCCGAACTGGATGACATTTTTTCTAAATGTAGAACTGGATTATAGACTAAATTTGTATAAGAAAACTACAAAATTAATATAAGAAAATATAAGTAAAACAAGAATATTCTTAGATTGTGCAAATCATGATAGAGCGTCAACTAATCATTCTTGAACAAGAGAAAAGGAAAGAAAATAAGAAGTTCAATGAAGCATGAATTATCGTCTGATAGATTAAAAACTCTTAGTTATATATTGCAAAAGCATCTATCGGTGATTCATTAATATGAAAATTTGCCTTTGAACTATGTATACTTCCAGCTCTCTTCCGCAGTAGCCATAGTAATCAAACTACGTACTAATTCCTCCCCACAATGTAATTATCATATAGTTCAACACATTTCAATCAAAAAAATCCAAGTTATCATAGCATTACTAAACTCAGGTAGTCAATAATCTTGATTCTACTTATCCTCATGCATAATTCAATCATGAGATCTTAAGATGTAAAATATAGGAAATCATGTATTAGCGTTTCATTGATTTACCTCTACTCGTGGAGTATGAATAGCTTGAATTTTGAGCAGCAACCACAATTTCTTTACAAAGCCTAAGATGATGCAGCAACTTCTATGCGATATCCGACTTGGCTGATATTTTCTTCTGAATGTGGAACTGAATTTTTGGACTAAACTTCCAAAAGGAAAATCCAAAATCAATCAAAGCTAATATATGTAAAAAAAAATTCTTTATGGAAACTCTCCTTTTTGGAGAAAAAGAAAAAACTTACTCATGCTCATTTTTACACCACAATCCAAATCGATAAATTAATTGAACGTGTCCTTCATATATGCATCTATTACTAATTATAGTTGAGGAGTAGTATGTATTCTCACATCAATCCATCATTGATAAACTAATATAATTTTGTGTAAACATTGAGTGTGCGCAAGCTTTTTTCTCTTTTTCATTCTATTATCTGCTTTGGTTAGCTTAAAGGTGGTCTCTAGTATGGGCATAACATGGTTTAGGCCTGTTACATTAGCTAGAAGAATAACGTGGATCTTTTTTTGCTTTTCAATAGCTGAAATATTAGGAGAATTTGCAGCTAAAGCCTGTTACACTTTAGGCACATACACAAACTTAATGTTGTTTTATGAAACTCTCGTGCTATTATTATTTTTGTAGTAAGTTCAATAAGCATATAGCAGCTAGGTGTGAGATAAGACATGTTCTAAGAAATATTCATCTTTCTTAATTTATCTGTTAAAGTTAGTTGGACCTGTTTACTGAAAGAGTCAACTAAGTACTGATTTAAGAATCAATTTTTTAAAGATGAATGTAGATTAATATTTACACTAATTTCACTCTAGAAAGAACATGCTGAAATAATAAAGTCTTTCCTTTCAAAACCTACTTTGCAAAGGTTGTCGAAATCCTGTTAAACTTTAGGCGCATACAAAGGTAGAAATTTTCCTACATGTGAACTGTTATGACTGAACATGATATGATAATAAATAGAAGTGTTCGAACATAATGACACATTTGATAGAAAAACCCTTTCGCAACTGCCTTACCTAATTAATACATTTATCTAATATTTGGCAATAAAGTATTACCAACAACATAAACTAAATAAATGAACAAACTCACGAAATCCCACTTTCAGATATATCAAATTCCTAGTGTATACATGAGCGATCGGGGAGTGATTACTCTGAAGGATAGTGTTCATTATTCCAAAACTTCATTAGTAAATATCACAGTAATATGAACTTGTAATATAGTAATATAATATAATTAAATAGGATTATTTTAAGCATTACCAATCTAGTATTCGTATCCGTGCATTATTTTTAATCAACATGGTAGATTTGTTGCTATCCATCTCTTCCTGTATGTGAACTGGACCTACAAATGTTTCAGGAATCATCTCAATAACTATTTTCCCAATTGGTTCATCAATGCCAACAACAAAATTAGTAAATTAAAAAAAAAGGTATAGTTATTTATGCTATTGTGGAATACCAACTGTAAATTCAATAGGTCATAGTGGGACCAATTACAGAAGTTTCTTAACCACTCAGAAGAGGAAAGGAAATAGAACCATAAATGATAGAAATTAGAATTGAGTTAAAAAGAATATCTGTATATATTTACAAAGAATCTAAAACCTGGTATTTTGTAGTTTCAGAAGTCCCCTTTCTAACGGCACCAACGGATCGTGATTCGATATGCCTATAGAGAGATAAAGAAATTTTTGTCAGGGCATGCAGAGCTATAAAAAGCCAAATGACAGAAAATCATAACTAAATTCAAAAGAATAGCTGTATAAATTTACAAAGTATCTAGACTTGAATTTTGTATATATTGTAGCTCCAGAAGTCATCTTTCCAACGGCACAAGCGGATCGTGGTTTCAGCGTGCCTGCAGAGAGATATAACTTTTTTAATCAGGACGTGCAAAGCTATGAAAAGCAGAATATTTAAAATTTTAACTGAATTCAAAAGCATATCTGTAGAATATACGAAGAATCTGGACTTAATTTTTGTGTAGAATGTAGTTCCAGAAGTCCTCTTTCTAACGGCAATAGCGGATCGTGATTTTGATGTACCTATATAGAGATAAAATACTTTTAGCCATCGCATGCAAAGCTGTGAAAAGCAAAATAACAGAAATTCATAACTAAGTTTAAAAGAGTATCTGTATAAATTTACAAAGAATCTGGACTTGAATTTTTTATATATAGTAGCTCCAGAAGTCGTCTTTCCAACGGCATAGGCGGATCGTGGTTTAAACGTGTCTGCAGAGAGGTATAATTTTTTTAATCAGGACATGCAAAGCTGTGAAAAGCAGAATACCTGAAATTTATAATTAAATTCGAAAGCATATCTGTACAAATATACGAAGAATCTGGACCTAATTTTTGTATATAATGTATTTCCAGAAGTCCTTTTTTTAAGGGAATAAGCGGATAGTGTTTTTGACGTAACAGTATTGAGATATGAATTTGTTTTCCAACGCGTGCAAAGCTGTAAAAAGCAAAATGACAAAAATTCATAACTGAGTTGAAAAGAATATATGTATATCTACAAAGAATCTGGACCTACTTTTTGTATATAATGTACCTCCAAAAGTTATTATTTTAACGGCACAAGTGAATCGCAGTTTTGACATGACAGTAGAGAGATATGATTTTCTTAAGCAGCGGTCGCAACCCGAACGTTAAATACATACATATTGAAATAAACAAATTATACGAAGAACAAAGCATGCAGAGTTGAAACTTAACAAAAGAAGCAAAAAAACTTGGTAAGACAACAATAGATAGGCCAAACGCGTACTAACTCTCTTTCAATTCTGGCATCCTACTTTAGGAATTTCTTGGTCTTTTATCAGGCTTCAAAAATTAATTCTCGTTAATTTTCCTCCTTTCTATAATATTCGGATTAAACTGTGAATGTGTTACTTCAAATTACTTATCTATCAATATTTTACGGTCAGTCAAGTTCGTCTTCATCATTATGAAATCATCATAATAATTATATTTTTTTCCTAAGAAAAAAAATATCTTCTAATCATATAACTAAGAACCATCTCAACGTTGTGGGCTGAACAGTCATATTAGGACTTAAAAAAAAAAGAAAGGAAAATAGGTTCAGAAAATTGACCTTACTCAAACAGAGTGAAAAATACCCAAATAAACATTATCATCATTGACATAAATATTATCATCATTGACATAAACATTACTCGCATAAAATCGTCTTTCTCTTTCTCACTAACACTGACGTCGTGCCTTTTTGGGAGCGTTCTTTGGCTGGCCATGGAGATTCCTTCAATATTTAAATCCACGCAGGTCTACCAAATAGAAGAAGAATTGTATCTTTGAACCTACAGATTGAATAACATAGCATTCATACGAACCTTGGTCTTCACTCAAAAGAACTTTTGTGAGGTCCTCGATAGAGGAATTAGAAGCAGGAGTAGTTGGATCTACGGACAGGAAATTTGACGACAACATTGTTGAGGAAGCTAATCAGTTCCTACATTCTTCAACTTATTGACTCGACTGAGTAGTAGTTCACATGTCTATTGAAACTACTGAGCTGAATGTTAAGCCAAATTTTTTTGTATTAGTGAAATATTATTTCATAAAGTAATTAAACCAAGAGTGAGAAGAATAGTAAGAATTAAATGGGTCAGTGACGTCCTTACACTCCGAACGCCATTCATTGTTCCCAGCTATAAGATCAGATTATAATAGGATTACCAAATAGAGAAGGCCTCATCAATGGAACCATGGTATTGATCATACCTTTACTGCCAAAGTTACAAAGAGCACAATCAGAGCATGAAGCATCAGAAAATGTAGTACATCGCACTGATATCACACCAATGGTAGACAAACAAAAAAAGTTATTAGATGAATTACCAGTATATTTAAACCGCCATATTTTTCTTTTCTCTAGTTGGACAATATTTTAATTAATGTAAAATTCACATTATTCAGTTGATGAAATACCACATTAAGACCTCTTTTCTAGATGACATTCAGTATTTTTTCAACATGAGTCTCTTGCGAAATAAGAACTACTGTTGCGCCAAGTTATAGCAAAATGTATTTGCACCAGTTCATGATATATAACTTTATAACAATTTCAAGGAATAAAAAACATATTAATTTTTTTTCCAAAAGTAAAACATACTTATTGAATGTTTCAGGAATCATCGCAATAGCTCTTTTCCCAATTGGTTCATCAAACTTTGCAAGAAAAGTAGTACATAAACCTCAAAAACACACTTTTTGTATTTGGATCCTACAAATTTTTCTGGAATCACCTCAGCAACTTTTTTCCCATTTGGTTCATCAATCCCAGCAACAAAAGTAGTAAATTCAAAAGAAGATGTATTTATTTATGGAATTGCTGAATCATCAACGGTAAGTTCAACAGGTCATGGAGGGACCAACTACATATTTGTCTTAACTACTCGTAAGAGGAAAAGAAATAGAACCATAAATGACAAAAATTGAGCATTGAATTTAAAAGAATATTTGTAGAAATTTACAAAGAATCTACACCATATTATTGTATATATTATAGTTCCAGAAGTTCTCTTTCCAATGGCACAAGCAGAAAGTGGTTTCAACGTGAATACAGACAATATTCTTCCTAAGTCTAACTGTGAAAAGCAGAATACCAGAAATTTATAACTGAATTTAAAAGTATATCTGTATAAATCTACAAAGAATCTTGATCTAATTTTTTAATATATTGTAGCTCCAGAAGTCCTCTTTCCAACGGCACAAGCGGATCGCAATTTCGACATGCCATTGGAGAGATAATTTTTTTTGGTCAGAGAGTGCAAAACTGTAAAAATCAGAATTGCAGAAATTTATAACTGAGTTGAAAATAATATCTGTATAAATCTATAAAAAAATTACTACCTGATTTTTGTAGATATTGTTGCTTCAGCAGTCTTCTTTCAAACGGTATAAGCGGAATGTGGTTTTGACGTGTATGCAGAGAGACATGAACTTTTTAGTCAGGACGCACAAAGCTGTAAAAACCTTAATACCTAAAATTCAGAACATAATTCTAAAGCATATCTGTATAAATTTATAAAAAATAATAACCTTATTTTTGTACATGTTGTAGTTCAAGAAGTTCTCTTTCAAACATCACAAGCGGACCGTGGTGTCCTTCAACACTCTAAATAAAACAATGCATACAAAAGACATTATGATAAATAAAAAAAAAAGACTTAGTAATTAAATAGCTTAAAAGTAAACAGAAGAAGACTATGTAACGACCCGATCGGTCGTTTTGAGCATTTGCACTTTGCTCAATAGTTTGAGGGCATGAGTAGCTCCGTATGATGTATTATGACTTGTGTGAATCGTCGGTTTTGGTTTTCAAATTATCCAGAATCGATTTGGAAGAATGAATTTCATGATTGAAGCTTTCAATTAGAAGATTTGATTAAATTTGACTTTTGTGAATTTGACCACGGAACGGAGTTTTGATGGTTCCGTTAGGTCCGGATGGTGGTTTTGGACTTGGGCGTATGTTCGAATTTGCATTTGGATATTTCTAGAAGGATTCGGCACTAATTGATGAAAGTTGAAAATTTTAAACCTTGGAAAGTTCATAAGTTTGACGGGGAGTTGACTTTGTGCATATCGAATTTGGATTGTGGTTCCAAGAATTGGAATAGCTTCGTTATGTCATTTGGGACTTGTCTGCAAAATTTGAGTTCATTCCGAGTTGATTTGATATGTTTTGGCGCGAGTTTTTGAAGTTGAAAGTTCAAAGTTCATTTAAGTTTGATTTGAGGTGCGATTCATCGTTTCGATGTTGTTATGCGTGATTTGAGGCGTCGAGTAGGTCGGTGTTATATTTCGAAATTTTTTGGTATATTCAGACCGGGTCCGGAGTGGCTCGGAGGAGTTTCGGACGAGGTTTGGTTCGTTTGGTTCATTTTTGGCTAGGCTAGTATGGCTGGGTTTCTGGTGTGACCGCACCTATGGAGCTATGGGCGCAGGTGCGAAGCCGCAAAAGCGGCAGTGGAATAGTAGAGGCGGGAGTACTGCTGGGAGCAAGAGTCCGCTAAAGCGGAGGTTTCTTCGCATCTGCGAAGGGGCAGAAGCGGTGAGTTTGGCACATAAGCGGGGTCTTATGCAAGAACGAAGAGGAGCTCGCACCTGCGATGTCACAGAAGCGGATACTGTTCCGCAGGTGCAAAGGGTCGGCTTGTTAGTTGTGATCGCAGAAGCGCGTATTTTGTCGCAAAAGCGACGCAGCAGAAGCGGCCCGTTGTTCGCAAAAGCAAAAATCGCTAAGCAGAAGCTATATTTTCGAGGTTTGGTTGTTTTATTCTTATTTTGGGATTTTGGAGCTCGGTTTGGGCGACTTTGGAGAGGAAATTCACCATGTGACTTGGGGTAAGCATTCTTGACTCACTTTTGATTTTATTTCGTGATTCTATCTTTGTTTTTGGTAATTGGATTAGGAATTTTAAAGAGAAAATTGGGGGTTTTAGCCTAAAGTTTCATAAAGTGAGTTTTTGAGTTTTGAACATCTATTCGTGTATGGTTGGACTCGTAATTTAATGGGTTGTCGGATTTTATAAGTTTCATCGAGTTCCGAGGCGCGAGTCCGGGTTAGAATTTTGGGTTGATTTTGGGCTTTTGATTAAAGATTCGACCTTTATCGATTTGGTTTGTTTCCGTTGGCATTATTTGATCTATTTGAGTTTCTTTTGGCTAGTTTCGAGCCGTTCGGAGGTTGGTACGCGCGGGATGGCATTTTGAAGCATCGCTTGGCTTGCTCGGTATTGGATTTGGCTTGTTCGAGGTAAGTAACACTTTTAAACTTGAGCTGAGGGTATAAACCCTTCTTATACGTGTTATGTAATTTGTTTAGAGGTGACGCACATGCTAGGTGACGGGCATGTAGGCGTGCACCGTAGAAATTGAGAATAGAGCTGCGTAGTCAATTGACTTGTATTTTCCATGTATTTTCCATGCGTTAGAGAAACTGAGCTGTGACTCATGTTAGAAATCATGCTTAGGAAAATGCTGGTATTATTGTGACCACTGAGGTCATTTCTGCTGTCGAATTATATGTTTAAATTGTAACTTCATACTTAGTCATGTTCATTGATTGCATATCATAGCTCAGTCTCTGTTGCTATTTATTGATACATCATATCATCATTTTGGGCTAGTTTCATGACATTGTGAGCCTGAGAGATTGGAGAGATTGATGATTCAATGAAGCAGAGGGCCTGATTGTGAGTGATATTTATGGGATCGAGATGCACGCCGCAGCATGTTTTATTGGTTTATGTTTGGATTTGGCTCATTATAGCGCTTGGGCTGAAGGAGACCTTCCGGAGTCTGCACACCCACAGTGAGCACAGTTGATATTATATTGAGGGATGGATCTTCCCTGGGCATGGATCTTGCCTAATTATTTATATTGAGGGATGGTTCTTCCCTGGGCTGGATTGGCCTTATACATTACTGCATGACTGAATATCAGTTATTTTATATACATATACATATCTTGCCTAATTATTTATATTGAGGGATGGTTCTTCCCTGGGCTGGATTGGCCTTATACATTACTGCATGACTGAATATCACTTATTTTATATACATATACATATATATACATATACATATACATATATATACATATATATATATATGTATATATATATATATGTATATATATATATATATGTATATATATATATTTGGGATGGATCTTCCCTGGGTTGGATTGGTAATATACAGTACTAAGTGACTATGTGCGAGTTGTCATTTATATTTGGGCTGGATCTTCCCTGTACAGTGCCGAGTGACTGAGTGTGCTGAATATTGAGCGTGATGAGTGGAAATGCGAGACAGTGAGATTGAGTACTCTGAGAGCGTGAGTACATAAGTTCATCATTGAGATGCATTGCATTTGACATGCGTACTTGAGATACATGCACAGAGATGCATTTCCTCATGCTACCCGATTTTGGTGACATTCATGATTTCACCTGTTTAATTACTGTAGGCATAGAGATGTACTTTTCTCATGCTATCTGAAAATGAAACATCTTGTTTATTGTTTAGAGGTTTTCGGGAAAAATCACAATTTTCAAAACTTATTCATATGCTATTGGCGTTTTCTGTAAAAGATTTGGGATGTATTGTTATACTTGAAAAGCATGTCTATCTCTCTGTAACTGTGAACGAGTTGTGCATCTTACCTCTAAGTTATTTTCATGTACCATTTCATTATTATTATTGTTATGACTTTTGCTGGTTATTAGAGTTAGACTCTGACCCTTGTCACAGCTCGTCACTACTTTCAACCTAAGGTTAAGTTTGTTACTAATTGAGTACATGGGGTCGGTTGTACTAATACTATACTTCTGCACCTTGCATGCAGATGTTGGATGCTGATGTTGATGTGCACGACGGGAGCTGGATCTGAAGGTGTACCTGCGTTCCGGTCATAACTACCTCTTGATCTTGGTAGCTTTAGAATTTTAATCTATTCCGGTATAGTTCAAACAGATGATGTACTTTATTTCATACCAGCTTTGTAAATGAAGCTCATGATTTATACTACCAGTCCTTGGGAAATTCATGTATAAAAACAGTTGTATTGTCATTTCTTTTCTTAATAAATCTCATTAAATTGGATAGTTGTGAACTGGCTTACCTAGCAGGTTGGGTTAAGTACCGTCATGGCTAGTTGGATTTCGGGCCGTGACATATTGGTATCAGAGATCTAGGTTCATAGGTTCTACGAGTCATGAGCAAATGTCTAGTAGAGTCTTGCGGATCGGTATGATGACGTCCATACCTATCTTTGAGAGGCTACAGGGCATTTAGGATAATTTTCCATCTTTCTTTCCTTATTGTGAGGAATTAATTCAGCTTGAAACATAACTCCTTAAATTCCTTCCATACATGTGTGTGTGTGCATGCGAGCGCTCAGTATCAGTTGTGCATCGACGGCTTGTGATTCCAGGGATGATGTGCGAGATATGATTTCTGTGTGCTAATGATGGGCTAGTTTGGAGGACTTGAGGCTAGGTTTTGACTATAGCTTGAGCACGGTGATTTCAGTTGCGTGACCACGTGCTTTTAGACTTATATGTCCGGTAAGTGTCCCTATGAGTGAAATTTATGGCTCGATGAGTGGCTGGATGGCTATATGATGAGTATGATGTGACTGCGAGATGTATTCAGATGGGTTGAATGTGACAAGAGGGGTTTTCTTGGGATGTGAAAAGGACTATTGGTGCCTGATTTCTGTCTTGATGTGACGTATAGTCTCGAGTTATGAGTGTGTTGAAAGATTCTCATGTTGTTTAATTGTGGCATGAAGTAGATTTTCATGTCTTGTTGTGAGTTCAGACTTAGGAAGATCGAGTGATTGCATAGCAGTTGTGGATGTGAAAGGGTATAAAGAGATGTCAGTTTGAGGTTAAGCATGTGGATTATAACCTACAAGGTAATCTATGGATGTGTGATTTATGATGTTGTATGGAGGCTTTCTTTTCTACCATTGGGTTATATTTGTGCAATTTGAGTTTGGATCGGTTGTAATAGTTGATCTGACTGTCATGAGGATGAATGTGAGATTTGCAAATGATTTGAGGTATTAGATGGTCTGTGTTACATGAGCTTATGAAGGATTTAGTTGAATCTCCCTGCGGTATTATGGTAGTAATAGAGTATAGGTATTGCGAGTTATCGAGTGTTTGATCTATGGCTTTGAGCCAATTGGGGGAGTCTACTATCGAAGGTTTGATTGCATGGTTACGTGTTGTATTGGTTTTGGTCTGGGGCATACTTGTAGATCGGTTATGACTTGCAGAGGTTGAGATCAAGGATGACTCGAGTAAAGAAATTCCTGGAATGGGTTATGTTACATCTTATGGGTATATAGGAATCATGGGATTATTGAGTGGTTATTCGTGAGGGACGTAGTGCGCATGGAGTAGGTATGTACTTGGTTGTTTAGAGGTGTGGATTACTTCCTTGGGTGTTGTTGTGCTAATGGGCACATGTGGTTTGGCCCGTTTGGGCGGCACAATTGAGATTTGAGTAGAATGGATGACTCTCAAGAAAGGTCTAATGGATTCAAGATTTATATGTAGCAATTGGGAATTTTTCAGTTTTGTATATGTCTAGAATTTGAGAATTATATTGGACGGCGTCGAGACTCGAGGTATTTTTGTATCATTATGGATTCTACATTTCAGTATCAGGAAGGTGAAGGAAACGACTTTAGATTCACAGAAGGTCTCTTCAGAGCGGGTATCTCGGTGTACTTTTGGGGTGCTTAAGAGGGAATACATCGGCTTATAGGCCTTAGGGCAGTGTGATTTTATTCTAGGATCTTGTGGGGTGAGTTTTGGTTGAGGATCATGGTATTATAGCGAGGAGGAGTGTCAACTTAAGGATAATGCGGACGGAACTCAGAGAAATAGTACAGCTTGGTAGTAGGTTGGATCAGCAAGGTAATAGATATGATTGGTTCTTTGGGTACTTGTGAAGTGTGAGGCTCTACAGGTGTTTTGGTTTCAATACTCTTGGGTTTGGTGACCTGCGTTTCTTGGTCGAGTGAGAGAGACTCAGTTCTGATGGTTTAGTTATGGACAAATAGGTTTCGAAGAGTTCTCGATGGTTTTTACCACGGTTTGAGATGGATATTTCCTACCGGCATGAGGAGCATGTTGCATATTGTGATTTTCTCCTGGATGGGATCAAATGGAAGATTTTTGACTGATCGGGTATGTATTTCTGCTGAACTCATAGTTGATTATGGGATTCTCGTACTTTTCATATGATGGCATGATGGATGTGGTGTGTTGTGTGGGATTGAGATTTGATTTGCAAGGTCATGGTTCATTTTTGAAGGGAAGGTCACGAATTCTTAGGCAACATGGACGGTTTCAAATGACTAGATGAATGGTATTACTACTTGGAATTGCCTGAGGAGAGTGTACATTTAGAAGACACGCTGAGTTTTGACCTACGGATGCTTCATTGGTATTGCGGTACTCGCATGGTTGCTTAACTGCTGATATTCAGATTTTTGCTATGTGGCACGAAAGAATTATAGAAGTATTCCTCGTGGGATGATCGTGTATGAGAGATGTGTTAGACATTCGGGTGGTGGAGTTCGGATCAGATATGGTGATTCATATATTCTATGGACTTAGAGACCAGGAGTTCTCAAAACCAGATTGTTTCGTGGTGGTGGAATGTGAAGATGTGGCCAAAGCTAGCCAGATGATAGTATGTGTTATGGTTAAGTCATTATGGACTTTCGGAGGGTTACTTATCTATTTGTGGATGACCAGATTTGATTTAGGGCCCATTGGTAGGCCCAAATAAGGATGTGTATTCTACACCGGGTCGGATTGGTTGATTCCACACTGCTGTTATTGAGGGATGTGCCATTCAGATAGAGTTGAGCTTATTCGTGTTCTGAGATACTCCACGAGTTACCCTTCTATGCTACGAGGGGCTGTGATCCGTTGGTTATAGGCACACATGATGCAGATCTATTTGGGCCTTATAGAGAAATTTGAGCGAGATGGGTATCAAGGTGTTGAATGATTGATTGCACATTTGGTTATGTTCTTTCTGGACGGTGATATTGCGTTATTAGTTCCTCTATGGTTATGGTCATGCACTTTGGGTACTTGATGTCGAATTGCGCGTGGTTACTGATTTTGAGCATGGTGGCTTGGGGTATTTCATATGGACCAGTGTTTGGATGGGTTCTTAGCATTTTGTTAAGGCGGTACTTGTTGAGCTTGCGGGACGATTCTCTCATTTGAGTCATTTTCCATGATTGAGTACATTTGATTTGTTGTGTGTTGGTGTACGGATGGCACGATTTGTGGCTCTGTGTAGTATTGGTGCGACGTGTAGAGTAGCTTGTATTTGATAAGCAGAAGTCGTCGGACCTAGAATGGGAGCTATCGAATTTGATTATATATTTGAAAGGACAATATTGCTGACTAGCTTAGAAATTGGCTATAGTTTTTGTGGAAGGAGGGGGAGCTCCATGACTTGTTGATCTGATGAGTGGTTATGAGTTTCTGCGTGTTTCTTTCATCATTGGCAGTGTACGAAGGTTTAGAACGAGATTTTGTTTGATACGAGGTTTATTACCGGTATTGGGTTGTTTTGAGCAGCTACTGTGATTGGAAATTTTGCTACAAGTATGCGAGTCGTGCGGTATATCATGTGATTACATCTTGGATTATGGTTATGGCTTGATATAACTTGTTCAGATTTATACAGTGTAGATGAGAGATTCAGGTCTTATAGAAAATTTCGGATGTTGGAAATTAGATTCTGTGGTTTACGAGTTAAGGTTGAAGTAATGATCTTCAGTTATGTTGTGTTGTCGGGCCTATATGGAATGGGGTTAACGTGGGATCACCCCCGGGTATGTGCCTGGTAAGGTTACGCGGCGGTTGATGGCTTGGAACAACTCTTGGCACGTTTGAGGACGAACGTATGTTTAAGGGGGAGGATGTAACGACCTGACCGATCATTTTGAGAATTTGCACTTTGCTCAATAGTTTGAGGGCATGAGTAGCTCTGTATGATGTATTATGACTTGTGTGAATCGTCGGTTTTGGTTTTCAGATTATTCGAAATCGATTTGGAAGAATGAATTTCATGATTGAAGCTTTAAGTTGGAAGAGTTGATTAAGTTTGACTTTTGTGAATTTGACCCCGAAACGGATTTTGGATGGTTCCGTTAGGTCCGGATGGTGGTTTTGGACTTGGGCGTATGCCCGGATTTGCATTTGGATATTTTCTAGAAGGATTCAGCGCTAATTGGCGAAAGCTGGAAATTTGAAGGCTTGGAAAGTTCATAAGTTTGGCTGGAAGTTGACTTTGTGGATATCGGATTCGGATTGTAGTTTCGGGAATTGGAATAGCTTTGTTATGTCATTTGGGAGTTGTGTGCATAATTTGAGTTTATTCTGAGTTGATTTTGTATGTTTGGGCGCGAGTTTTGGAAGTTTAAAGTTGAAAGTTCATTTATGTTTGATTTGAGGTGTGATTCATCGTTTCGATGTTGTTATGCGTGATTTGAGGCCTCGAGTAATATTCGAACAGGGTCCCAAGTGGTTTGGAGGAGTTTCGGATGAGGTTCGGTTTGTTTGGTTCATTTTTGGCTAGGCTGGTGTGGCTAGGCTTCTGGTGTGACCACACCTGCGGAGCTATGGGCGCAGGTGCGAAGCCGCAAAAGCGGCAGTGGAATCGCAGAGGCAGGAGTGCTGCTGGGAGCAGGAGTCCGCAAAAGCGGAGGTTTATTCGCATCTGCGAAGGGGCAGATGTGGTGAGTTTGGCGCAGAAGCGGGGTCTTGCGCAGGAGTGAAGAGGAGCTTGCACCTGCGATGTCGTAGAAGCGGATATTGTTCCGCACGTGCGAGGGGTCGACTGGTTAGTTGTAATCGCAGAAGCGGGAATTTTATCGCAAAAGCGACGTTGCAGAAGCGGCCCTTTGTTCGCCAAAGCGAAAATCGCTGGGCAGAAGCTATATTTTCGAGGGTTTGTCATTTTATTCTCATTTTGGGATTTTGGAGCTCAGTTAGGGTGACTTTGGAGAGGAAATTCACCATGTGACTTGGAGTAAGCATTCTTGACTCACTTGTGATTTATTTCGTGATTCTATCTTCGTTTTTGGTAATTGGATTAGGAATTTTAAAGAGGAAATTGGGGTTGTTTAAGCTAAAGTTTCATAAAGTGAGTTTTTGAGTTTTGAACATCGATTTTGAGTCAGAATTGGGTGAAACTAATATGGTTGGACTCATAATTTAATGGGTTGTCAGATTTTATAAGTTTCGTCGAGTTCTAAGGTGCGAGCCCGTGTTGGACTTTTAGGTTGATTTTGGGCCTTTGATTAAAGATTCAACCTTTATCGATTGGGTTTGTTTCCGTTGGCATTATTTGATGTATTTGAGTTGGTTTTGGCTAGTCTCGAGCCGTTCGGAGGTCGGTACCACGGGATGACATTTCGGAGCATCGCTTAGCTTGCTCGATATTAGATTTGGCTTGTTCGAGGCAAGTAACACTTCTAAACTTGGAGCTGAGGGTATGAACCCTGCTTATACGTGTTATGTGATTTGTTTGGAGGTTACGCACATGCTAGGTGCTTGGCGTGTGGGCGTGCACCGTAGAAATTGAGACTCGATCGATTCCGTAGAGCTATGTAGTCAATTGACTTGTATTTTCCATGTATTTTTCATGTGTTAGAGAAACTGAACTGTGATTCATGTTAAAAATCATGCTTAGGCAAATGCTGGTATTATTGAGACCCACTGAGGTCATTTCTGCTGTCGAATTATATGTTTAAATTGTAACTTCGTACTCAGTCATGTTCCTTCGTTGCATATCATATCTCAGTCTCTGTTGCTATTTATTGATACATCATATCATCATTTTGGGCTAGTTTCATGACATTATGAGCCCAAAAGACTGCAGATTGATGACTGAGTGAGGCGGAGTACCTGATTGTGAGTGGTATTTATAGGATCGGGCTGCACGTCGCATCATGTTTTATTGATTTATGCCTGGATTTGGCTCATTATGGCGCTTGAGCTGAAGGAGCCCCTCCAGAGTTTGCACACCCACAGTGAGAGCGTTGATATTATATTGAAGGATGGATCTTCCCTGGGCATGGATCTTGCATAATTATTTATATTGAGGGATGTATCTTCCCTCGGCTGGTTTGTTCTATACAGTACTGCGTGACTGAATGTCAGTTATTTTATATATATATATATATATATATACATATATATATATATATATATATATATATAGATCTTCCCTGGGTTGGGTTGGCGATATACAGTACTGAGTGACTACGCACGAGTTGTCATTTATATTTGGGCTGGATCTACCTTGTACATTGCCGAGTGACTGAGTGTGCTGAATATTGAGCGTGATGAGTGGAAATGCGAGACAGTGAGATTGAGTACTCTGAGAGCGTGAGTACATGAGTTTATCATTGAGATGCATTGCATTTGACATGTGTATTTGAGATACAGGCATAGAGATGCATTTCTTCCTGCTATTCAATTTTGGTGACATTCATGATTTCACCTGTTTAGTGATATGTAGACATAAAGATGTACTTTCCTCATGCTATCTGAAAATGAAACATCTTGTTTATTGTTGAAAGGTTTTTGGGAAAAATCACAGTTTTCAAACTTATTCATATGCTTTTGCCATTTTCGGTGAAAGATTTGGAATTTACTGTTATACTTGAAAAGCATGCCTATCTTTCTATAACTGTGAACGAATTGAGCACCTTACCTCTGAGTTATTTTCATGTACCATTTTATTATTATTGTTATGACTGTTGCTGGTTACTGGAGTTGAACTCTGACCCTTGTCCCAGTTCGTCACTACTTTCAACCTAAAGTTAGGTTTATTACTTATTGTGTACATGGGGTCGGTTGTACTCATATTACACTTCTGCTCCTTGCATGAAGATGTTGGATGCCGATGTTGCTGTGCACGGCGGGAGTTGGATCTGAAGGTGTACCTGCGTTCCAGTCATAACTGCCTCTTGATCTTGGTACCTTTAGAATTTTAATCTGTTCCGGTATAGTTCAAACATATGTATTTTATTTCATATCAACTTTGTAAATTTTAAATCTTAGAAGTTCATGATTTGTACTACCAGTTCTTGGAAAATTTTTGTATAAAAACAGTTGTATTGTCATTTTTTTTAATAAATCTCATTAAATTGGATAGTTGTTAATTGGCTTACCTAGTGGGTTGGGTTAGGTGTCATCACAGTTAGTTAGATTTGGGGTCGTGACAGCCTATCTCCTCAACAATTGTCAGAATAAATTTCAAAAAACTTCTTTAAATACTACATTTGTAGCTTCGGTAGTTATTTGTCCATCATCATCATAAACCAAAATTTTTAATCCTTTTCTAGTTGTCACCCTAGAAAGAGCAATATATAGAGGTCCGTGTGTAAACACAAGTTTCTTCAAAACTAATCCCACGTGAGACAATGACAATCCTTGACTTTTATTGATTGTCATGGCAAAAGATACAATTATTAAAAATTGTCTTTGCCAAAACTTAAATGGAATTCTAGCATCAGATGGAGTCAATGTCATTCTTGGGATAAGCATTTTCTGTCCAGCCATATGTCCTGATAAAACATTGGCTTCATTAACTTGATTTCCATGTTTAGTAATGATCAACTTTCTTCCATTACACAATCTTATTATTGGTCAATATTTCTTAATAACATCACTGGAACACCTACCTTTAGAGTAAGAGCATGATTTGGAACTCCAGAACATTTAATAGCGCTCAAAAATTCTGGTGTGTGTACATGTTCCAATGCTGAATAAGTTTGATAAGAGCTGCAAATTGTATCGGAACTCAAATATAATTTCTCAGGACTATGATTGAGTGAAATTATATATTTGTTGATTGATTCTACCATATCAAGAGTTGGAGCAAGAATGGCTCTTTGTTGGAGGTATCCTATATCGTTGCAACGATTGAGAAAATCAAGATATGTACTTTTCACAATCGCAGATATTAGATGAACAGAATCTTTTATCAGAGGATCATCTGGTATTTCGACTTTTTCATTGCCATCAACTGAATTATCATTCATACCATCACCAATTGCCAAAATCTTATATGAAAAAACTTTCAACTCTTGCTTCTGGGGCCATATTTCATTACTTTGCAATCTCATATTCTTTGTTAGCGTTAAGAGTTGACAATGAGACCATAAATAAGACGAATTGAGAGAACCATTAACAATATCTTGCCTAGTACCTTTTGGAATGACAGGTAATATTTGTCTGAAGTCACTACCAAGAGCAACTGTTTTACCTCCAAATGGTCGTTCTAAGTTGGATGCATCTTTGAATCGAAGAAAATCTCTTAGAGTTATGTCACGAGCTTCAAACAATATCTATGCATCATGGGTGCCTCATCCCAAATAATCAGCTTTGCCTTGACAATCAAATTTGCTAACGGAGCACCTTGCTTGATATTACATGTTGAATCTGTAGTACGGTTGAGTGAAATTACAATATTGAATGAGCTATTCGACCACCTGGTAACAAAAGAGATGCAATCTCGCTAGATGCATCAGTTAACACAATATCTCCTTTAGATCTTATGGCAGAAGAAAAAGTCCTCCAAATAAAAGTCTTGCATGTTCCGCCAAAATCATATAAAAAGAAAAATTCACCTTTGTCTTCATTCACAGCTGTTATTTTTTTTATATATATAAATACAATTTTGTTCATCTGTCAAATTTTTTACTAACTCTTCATGTTCCTCTGCCAAAGCGTGTCTATTATAACACAATTCATCTCGAATTAATCTGTTACTGTTGTCAACTTCTTCCTCTTTATAAACAGGCGTTGGCATTATTAGAAAATCCTAAAAACTTCTTCCACAATCTTTTAAGAAGTTTTCCAACTTTTGCAAACAATGATTTTTCAACTCATCATCTATTAGGTCAACTTCTGAAAAAACAAAACCAAAAAAAAAAAATTTAAATACAATTTCAAAATCTTATAGTTTAGTGTAGCTAGATGAAATGAATAATAAGATTAATTGATCGGTAAAATGCAAAATGGTGATTTAGATGAATATGAAGGCCATTTAATTATCAGCGAATTTGAAGCAATAAGATAGTTCAAACCGTCTAGTTTATTTTATTGAGAAAAACTGCAAATCTTGAAGTGAAGATGCATTTTCTTATACCTGATGTTACCAGAAAGCCAGTTTTATTGGGGTATTTAGAAAATATTATGGTAATGCATTAATCCATACCAATATTATTCGTATGATCTAAAGTCAACACTATATAAAAAATACAAACATAACTAAACATAATTTGCTGGAACCTCAAGTTCATTGATGCATTTTGCAGGAATTGAAGGGGAAAAACGTCAAGCAACATACAATCCGATTAATTTGAATGACCTACTAAAATATTAATTTACAACACGAAGTCAAGCAAATCATCCATAATTCTGAAATATCATATATCTTCTGATAGTAAATGCCATGTTGCTTGCCAAGCACTTTCTGGACATGTCATTGAATTTGATAAAAGTAGCATAGCAAATAATTGCCTAAGATATGATGGCATTCCCCAATTACTTGCTTCTATTATAGCATCCACATATTCTTTGTCATCATCTAATAAATCAAAGCATAACATGCATCTCTAAAAGTCTTATGATCACAACTGTTGACTTTTTTGAGTTCCTCATAGGACGTTGGACCTTTAAAGATATTTAACAACAATCTAAGGTAATATTGCTCGCCAGATTCAGGTGGAACAAAGAAGATTCTCCCAATAAAAATGCAGATGTTTGTCTTTTTTGTTGTAATGATCCGACCGGTCGTTTTACTTTCTAGAACCTCGTTCCCTTAAATAAGACTCCCCATATGTGCTTTTACTATTTTATGACTTGCGGGGATGGTAGTTCGGGAAGGGTTTGGGTTGAAATCGGAACACTTAGTTTCATATTATTGGCTTAACAGAGTTAAGTTTGACTTGGGTCAACATTTGTAGTAAACGACTTCGAAACCGGAATTTGACGGTCCCAATAGGTTTTTATGATGATTTTTGAATTGGGCGTGTGTTCGGATCGGGTTTTAGATGACCCGGGAGCGTTTCGGCGCCTAAAGTTAAATGTTGGCGCATTAAAGTTCTTAAAATTTGATTTAAAGTAGGTTTTTTGTTATCGAGGTCCAGTTGGGATTTCTAGCTTGGGAATAGCTATGGTGATTTAAGTCTTGCACGCAAAATTTGGTGTCATTCTGAGTAGTTTAAGTATGGTTCGGCACATTCAGAGTGAGTTAGAAGAACTTGAAGTTTATAAGTTGATTTGATTTGTTTTGGAGTGTAATCCTTAGTTTTGTTGTTATTTTACGTGTTCCGAGGGTTTGAGCGAGTCCGTTTTATGATTTCTAACTTGTTATTATGTTTGGACGAGGCCTCAGGTGCCATTCGGGCAATGCGCAGAACTCGTTTGGACTTGGAAGAGAGGCTAAAGCAGCAGGGTATTGGTGGAATTTCACCTGCGAAGAACCAGCCGCAGGTGTGAGCTCGCAGAAGCGAGCTAATTTCCATAGAAGTGGCCAGGCGTGGGCTGGCTAGTGATCCCAGAGGCGGAACAGGAGCCGCACCTGCGAATGCGTAGGTGCGATGGAGATGATCGCAGAAGTGCGCTCGCAGGTGCGGTGCCCTTTCTGTAGGTGTGCCCAAATCTGGGATGGGTGTCTTCCGCAGAAGCAGACCTTTGTCCGCAAAAGCGGCATCGCAGGTGCGGTCCAAGGTCCGCAGAAGCGAAATCGCTGGAGGCAGTGAGGTTTTTTTATGTCGGGACTTAGGCAATTTTAGCTCATTTCTTTCATCCCTTAGGTGATTCTGGGGTTCTTTGAAGAAGGGATTTCACCTAGAACTTTGAGGTAAATAATTTCTATATGAGATGAGTTTAATACATGTATTTTTGGGTAGATTCTTAGCATATAAAGTGTAGAAATTGTGGGTTTAGTTGAAAACCTAGGTTTTGATAAAAATCAAATTTAGTCACGAAAATAATTATGAAAATGGGTGAAAATTATATATTTGAGTTTGTAAGGTTATGGGTAACAATTATATTCGAGAATTTCAGGAATCCTGACTCGTGGGCCCGGAGGTGAATTTTAGGAATCTTCCAATTTGGGTTGTGTAATTACTCTAATAGCTAAATTATTAACTTTTGAGCGCATATTGATTATTTTACATAACATTTGGCTAGCTTCAATTGTTCGGCGCCAAGTTGGGTCCTTAGAGTTAATTTGTGGCCGGAAAGTGAGCTTTGAGGCGAGGTAAGTCTCTTGCCTAACCTTGTAAGAGGAAATTTACCCCATAGGTGATCTAAATTGCTATTTGATTTTAATTATGGGGGCTACGTACGCACGAGGTGATGAGAGTCTGTGCATAGCTACTAATTGTGCTTAAGTCCGGGTAGTTTAGGACCCAAATCATGAAATATTTGTGATGTTTGCACCTACTTGTTAATTAAAGTGCTTAAATTATATTGAAACTTATTAAAGAATTTGTAAAGACCAAATTTCACTTGCTTGAATTTTGGCGGGTCACTTGACCGTTAGTAGAGATTGTGCTTCTTGTGTATTAGTCTTATAATAGCTTTTAAATCGGGTGTTCATAAAGTAATCTCCCTTCTTGTGGAGCGGGTCGAACGCGTCGGCAATATAATAGATGCATCTATGGTTCATGCCGCTCGACCCTCGGCAGTGTACAGATTATTCTGGATCGGACCGTACGACCTTGGCATAAATCGTTTGTGTTAATGCTTGAAGCCCAAATACACATGATATTGTTTTTGATGAATTGAGAGGTTATAATTTATTTATCTGTTCGGAATCTATTTGGAATTAGTACGATGTTAGTGAAAGACTTTTAAAATTTACCGTTAGTTAAAGAATCATTTAATCACTGCTGCCATTGTGTTAATATTATCATTCACATACTCTATGCATGTTTAGCATTTCTGTATTTTATTGTTAGCCCATAGTAAGTATCGACGTCGACCCCTCGTCACTACTTCTTTGAGGTTAGACTGGATACTTACTGGGCACATGTTGTTTATGTACTTACACTAACTTCAGCACTAATCGTGCAAGATCTGAGACAGGTGCATCTAACAGTCATGCCTGCGTGACACCCGATACCCCGTGGCTTAGTGGTGAGCTACTTTTTGAATTCGTTCTGCAGCACCCAGAGTCTTTCTTTTGCATTACTTTCTGTCTACTCTATTTCAGACAGTAGTTTAGTATTTTGTATATTCTATTAGTAGCTCATACACTTGTGACACCAGGTCTTGGGATTGCGCTAGTAGACATTTGATGGCTTTTGAGTATTTGTTTCACCACACTTATTCTTATATTAGTTTACACTTTATTTTATTAAATTTTTCACCTCTTACTTACTTAATAAATAGAAATTAACTATTTCGAAATTGTTAAAATGAATAAATACATGGCTAGTTCACCTTAGCTTGCCTAGTGGCGACGTTGGGTGCCATCACAGCCTATAGGTGAAATTGGGTCATGACATTTTCCATTTTTTCAATTTCTTTTTCCACACAAACTTTAGAGGTGATTCTGCATAAGTTAATTCTCTTGCTTCAGGAAATATCTTATTTGCTTCAAACCAACTTAAAAACATAAATTCTTTTATTGGTGGTCTATTGACAACTGCATCAATTGGATCATCATCCGAAAATATGACATGTTGATTATTTGGTAGATGAAATGATAGCCTTTCTACATATGGTTCTTTATGGTGTAGTGGAAATTTAAAAGTTCTCCAAGCAGCTTCACATGGAGATATGTATCGCAATCAAAGTACATATTTATTTCATCAACAGCCGATGAGTTTTCCTTATTTACACTTTGAGAAAAAGTTGTGGTGGCACGATCATTTCCTTTATTAGCATACTTAAATAAGTACTTAATGGATCGTGATTGATTGCACCATTCCACATTAATATGTGCACCATACTTCAATAATAAAAATCTATTATGCGGCACTACATACCTGTTATCCAACTCAATACCTACTCTCCTTGCTATTCTACCATTATCCCTTCTTCTATAAATAGGATATAGACTTCATCAATTGTGGTTGATGTCACAAAATTTTTTGGAAAGTGCTTTGTACATCTGCCATTCTGCATGCAAGGAGAAGATTTTCTAGAAGAACCACAAGGGCCATGCATCATAAAATTTGTAACAGCATTATAATAATAAGGATTAGCTTTTTTATCTGGTAATTTTACTGAAATTGTTCCATCAATATCTGCGATATTTGGGTATTTATTACGCAGAAAAAGCAAAATATGTGCATGAGGCAAGTCTCGCTTTTGGAATTCAACTGTATAAATCACTGCATAAACAATAATTAATTATATTAGTAATGATTGTTTTTTATTTTTTATATTAGCTTATAATAACTTAAGATAATAATGTGATAATTTTTATAGAATTTAAATATTATACCTGCTTTGACTTCTCCAAAAAATTTATTGTCTCGCAGGTCCTTTATCATGAGATCCAATTTTATTTTGAAAACCCTTGTTAAAATGTGTGGACGATCTTCTAGAGATAATCCCTTAGTCGTCACAAATCTACTAATCTCAGGCCATTTGGGGTTTCAAGTAAATGTGATGAAGAGATCAGGGTACCCTGCCCATTTGCATATTGCCATGGCATCTTGATAATTTTGCAACATGTAACGTGCGCCCCGTAAAGCTGGAAGATAATATAAATCTTTGTCCTTGAGAAGAAGGTTCAATATCTCAATAAAAACAACATCTTCTAACCCTTTATAAAAGTGTGCTCTTAACTGTTTTTGATAGAAGCCTAATAAACCTTAATTGAAAAGATTCCATTATTGTATATCCATCTACTAAAAATTACTGAAATAACCTTCTACATGATACAATTGTTGGGAGTTCATGCTTCCTTTCTTGAATTTTGTACCAATGTGTGCTACACATTTCCTTCCACCGATCGATTCATCCTTTTCATTTAAAGGAATATCTTCCCAGTATCTGTCTTCACCATATGGAGATAGTAACGAATATTGCAAACATAAGTCTGCAGCATTTAATTCATTTATCCTTTGTAGTTGTCCAGATTGGCCTTGAACTATGATATCTCTATCAGACCTTGTTTGTTCAAAATTGCCAACTTCCAAAGCAGCTGCCGCTGAAACTGTCGACAAGTTGTATCTTCTTCCATCAGAGCCTCTTTTCCCTATTAATATGAGTCTAACATTTGATCTTCGATCTACTTGAAATCGATCTCTTATCATTCTAAATGACTTTGCCGGAACATTGTGTTCATCAAGCATTTGCTTCAGATCATTCACAATTTTAGCATGAAGTTGATTATTACTTTCACCATGACTGTGAAAATTAAAAATTGAATTCAACTAATTACGTATGTCTTTTATAAAATTAATTCTTAAAATAATATTATTAAGCAATTGATGAATACTAACAGGATAGGCTGTATTCTATTGTCCACCTCATTTTCTGTATCATAGATATATAATTGTGCAAATTTTGCGGTAAATCCGTCTGGAGGCAATAAGCTTCCAATCTGATGATAATTTTGCCCATATAATATGAATGTTCTCGGCCCCTTAGTTTGGTTGACAGAGACATCAATCTTTCCTCCCATTGATGTACATAAAAATATAGAATTATATGTTCGAATATTCTCTCTGAAATGTTTACTTTTTGCACCTTCATGAAAATAGAATTGATTAAAGGAGATATACGTACAGTTTTTGTGTTGTTTCATTTTATTAAACGAAGGAGGCTCCTTTGTATTTGGCAGCTTAATCTTTCTGCGACCACAACACAAACTGAATACTGGTTTTTTATTCTTATACTCCTTGTCAATTCTTTCCTCATACCAAAAATATGCCCCATAATAATCACATTCATAAGTAGCATCTCCAATATCCCACTAATATGATATTGTTAAAGTAAAATATAGAGTTAAAGTCACATTACTTATTATATAGATAGTACAATTATATCATAAACGTAATTTTAATAAACATCATACTTACCTTCATTGGAAATCGTCCACTTTTCGACTTCATCCCCTACAAATAATAATGATTAAATATTAGAATTGGATAGACAACAAAGTTGGAATTGTTAATACATTTTCACATGAACGATAGTTTTTGGGTTTTTATTTACATACCTTGGAACATATCTTCATCTTCAAATTCTGAAAAGGAAATTAAAATATTAATATTTAGCATAGTTTATATTTCGTGTTTATCAAACAAAAGTATAAGTTTTTTTGAAATACTTACCTTGAAATAGTATGAGTTCATTTAAACTAATGATTATTTTGAAGTAGCACGACAAAAATAAAATCTACACATCACCATAATTCCAAAATTTTAATATACATCGGATAGTTATCAAAATAAACCGAAAAAAGGCAGCAAATAAAAGTTTTACATTTAAAAAAGCTAAAAAGTCTTTTGCTGGCGAGTCACGCATAGGAGGTTAGAGTATATAACTTTATATCTTCATTATTTTATGTGGAAAGTCTGTATAGAGGGACACAAGTTTGACATCCTCAAATTCTAATAACATGCAAATTCGTATTTATCAGCAACTCATGTTATATATAAAGTTAACTGAAACAATAGCCTTGCAATAATGGTAGCTCGCTTAAATCTGGTGGAAGATTATTTGAGTGCACATTTGAAGTCGACAAATCATATGGCAAATCTTGTTCTTGCAGTGAATTCGAATATTGCACATGGGACTGGATTGATGAAATGTGGCGACAACGTTTACTACGTAATCAATTGGAATGTTGAAAATTTGTTGTATCTCTTAATGGTTGCTTAGTTTTCCCTTTTTCAAAAGCATTCCATATGATAGCAGTAGGATCAACAAAATCTGTAACCATTAAAAAAAATCATCAAACTATTAAAAGTGGTAAAAGTTAGGGAAACTATCAAAGCAATAAGGGATGCGATGCGAGTAAGTGTTATCTTTTTATAAATGTACTCTTATGTTGATAGTGCAAAGTGTGTAAAAAGCGGGAAAAAAGGAAGGTTATAATGCGTTGACTGTCAACATTAGTTCCTGAGTTTATTAAATGAATTTAAGTAAAATAAAATATAATTACTACAGACTACTCTACATAACATGAAAAAACATCAGAACGATATCTAAAGCCAATAACCATGTTTAAAAGTGAGTACAAAATAATTGAAGGTCTGAGTTGAATTGTTGCTTATCTGCACTTGCAACTTATTAAAGACAGTATAAAAGAGACTAATTAAGACGACTCACCTATACAACTAATTATCAAAAGAGTTTTAGTTTATAAATGCAAGCTATATTTAATCATCTTTGTTGATTAAAAAGGATTTTCATCATATTGATTTAGAGTTAGGTATTTCTTTTATCTTATTCATAAGTTATTTTTGTTAAGATCTATAACATATTCCAAATTTATTATGTAACATTCTTGCATGTAATATAGATCATTTACGCAAATAATATGCAAGAGCTTTGAATGTACGCAGAGGAAGTAATGTCATCCAAATCACATATGAAAAAATGACATAGAGGTACCTAAGATATTTTTTGATAAGGCAGACGTATATAAGCTATTAAAAGTGAAATCTCATGTAGAAGACAAATATATTTTTGATTATCCTTCTAAAGGAACACTAATCACGACAGCATTAACAAAAACATGTTGATAATTGTCACGACCCAAAACTAACCCGTCGTGACGGCGCCTATCATAGTACTAGGCAACCCGATTATTCAGACATTTTCAACACTTTAAATCTTTGAAAGATAAGAAAAACAGCTTAATTAAAGAAAAATCTTTCAAAAGCAGAATAGGAAGTCATAATCAATACGTAATCTCTCCCAAAATCGGGGTGTCATCGAGTACATGAGCATCTACATAAGGATATAGTTTGGTACACCGTCTATAAAATAAAACTAAAATAAATAAAATGAAAGATAAGGGAGGAGAGTCAAGGTCTACGAATGCCCAGCAGCTACCTCGATGATCTCCGAATGTCCGGACTCCGCAACTCAGCAACCGCCGTGATCAGAAACACATGGATCTGCACACGAGGTGCAGGGTATAGCATGAGTACAACCAACTCAATAAGTAATAAATCTAACCTTTGGACTGAAAGTTGTGACGAACTCAGCAGGTACAGTTCAATATAGAAATAACAGTGCAGAAATGTTGGCATGTTTTCAAGTTCATCAGATAAAACTTAATACATGTAAAGTAGATCAACTCTGAATGATAG
The DNA here is from genome assembly GCA_002018475.1 of Nicotiana obtusifolia. Lineage (NCBI taxonomy): Eukaryota > Viridiplantae > Streptophyta > Magnoliopsida > Solanales > Solanaceae > Nicotiana > Nicotiana obtusifolia. The sequence goes on from MCJB01050552.1 coordinate 58,196, forward strand.
GAGGGATATGACATTTCTATACCTACGTGCCATAGTGCATGCTGTATGAGGTACACCACAATGGAAGCCCCACGTACTCACACTCTCAAGGTATTCAATCACTCAGTACTGTACGGGGCAAGTTCGGCCTAGGGAACTACATCCCGAATATAATGTATAGGCAACTCCATGCCCAGGAAACTCCATCCCAAATGTGAATATATAGGAAAACTCCATGCCAGGAACCTCCATCCCAAATATAATATCCATTGTGCTTACTGTGGGGATGCAGACTCCGGAGGAGCTCCTTCAGCCCAAGCACTATAATAAGCCAGATTTAGGCATAAATAAATTAAAATATGCTGCGACGTGCAGCCCGATACCATAATTATCACTCACAATCAGGCCCTCGGCCTCACTCAGTCATCAATCTCTCTAGTCTCTCGGGCTCACAATGTAGTAAAACTAGCCCAAAATGATGATATGATGTATCGATAAATAACAACAGAGGCTGAGATATGATATGCAGTGAATGAATATGACTGAGTGCAAAGTTTCAATTTAAACATATAATTCGATAGTAGAAATGATCTCAGTGGGTCCTAATATACCAACATTTGCCTAAGCATGATTTCTAACATGACTAACAGTTCAGTCTCTCTAATGCATGAAAAATACATGAAAAATACAAGTTAATTGACTACACATCTTTACGTAATCGACTGAATCTCAATTCCTACGGTGCACGCCCACACGCCCGTCACCTAGCATGCCCATCACCTCCAAACAAATCACATAACACGTGTAATCAGGATTCATACCCTCAGAACCAAGTTTAGAAGTGTTTTACCTCAAACCATGCAAATCTCTACTCCAACACGCCCTTGCCTCGCGAATCGGCCTCCAAATGCCTCGAATCTAGCCACAAACAGTTCGATACAATCAACACGGGCTAAAGGAATCAATTCCACAAGTAATTACTACGCTATTAATCAAAAATCAAAAAGTCGACTCAAAAGCCGACCCCCAGGCCCACGTCCTGAAATCCAATAAAAGTCATAAAATCCGAATACCCATTCAACCACGAGTCTAACCATACTAAATTTACCAAAATCCGACATCAAATCGCCACTCAAGGTCCCAAATTAAGCTCTCCAAATCCCTAGCCTCAAACCCCCAAAATACACCTAAAACCACACAATCTAGGTGGGAAAATCAATGGGGAAACAAAATTATTGAGCAAATTAAACTATAAGTGACTTACCTCAAGAATCCCTTCGAAATCCCTCTCAAAATCGCCTAATCTCGAGCTTGGAATGTTCAAAAATGAAGAAAATCTCAGAACCCTCGTTTTAATACAGCCTTTTCGCTTCTGCGGTTTCGATTTTGCGGAAAATCCTCCGCTTCTGCGGACATGCCCCAAGGCTCCTTTCGCTTCTGCGGTCTTGCCTCCGCATCTGTGCAATTGCAGGTGCGGAATTTCCATCGCACCTGCGCAAGCTCCCACACTGGCCAACTCCGCTTCTGTGCTCATGACTCCACATTTGCGACCACTAAGGTGCAGAAATTGCCTCGCACCTGCGACCACTTCACACCTCCATCCTAGGGCGCGTATGCGCTTCCCAGCTCGCACCTGCGACCAAAGTTCCGTAGGTGCGATTGCACCAAAAGACTTCAGCTACAGCAACCTTTCAAACTCCAAATTCGATCAGTTAACCATCCAAACTCCACCCGAGAGCCCCGCGACCTCCACCAATTATACCAACAAATCCTAAATCAGGGTAGGAACTTAGTCGAGCCCTCAAAAACATCAAACAACATCAAAAACATGAATCGCACCCCAATTCAAGCCTATTGAAACTAAGGAATTCTAACTTCTACCAACGACGCCGAAACCTAACAAATCACGTCCGATTGACCACAAATTTTGCACACAAGTCACAAATGACACCACGGACCTACTCCAACTCCTAAAACTCAATCCGAGCCCAGTAGCCACAAAGTTCACTCTCGGTCAAACTTATAAATTTCTAACATTCGCCATTTCAAGCCTAATTCAACTACAAACCTCTAAATCACAATCCGGACACAATACTAAGTTCAAAATCACCCAATGGAGCTAACAGAACCATTGAAACTCCACTCGGAGTTGTTTACACATAAGTCAATATCCGGTCAACCTTTTCAACTTAAGCTTTCAACTTGAGACTAAGTGTCTCAACTCATTCCGAAACCTTTTCGGACCCGAACCAACTGCCTCGGCAAGTCAAATAGCAGCTATAAAGCAAAAAATGAGCAGTAAATGGGGTAATGGGGCTACAACTCTCAAAACGACCGACCGGGTCGTTACATCCTTCCCATCTTAAACAGATGATTGTCCTCGAACGGGTCTAGAAACGTACCTGGAGTCTCAAATAGGCATGGATATCTGCTCCGCATCTCCTGCTCGGTCTACCAAGTAGCCTCCTAAACTAGATGACCTTTCCATTGCACCTTCATTGAGGCTATGTCCTTTGACCTCAACTTTCAAACCTGCCGATCCAAAATGGCCACCGGCTCCACACCATAAGTCAAATCACCATCCATTTGAACCGTGCTAAAATCCAAAACATGAGACGGATCGCCGACATACTTTCGGAGCATAAAAACATGAAATACTGGATGCAGACTCAACAAACTAGGTGGCAAGGTAAGCTTGTAAGCCACCTCTCCAATCCTCTGAAGTACCTCAAGCGACCCAATATACCGGGGGCTCAACTTGCCCTTCTTCCCGAATCTCACAACACCCTTCATGGGTGAAACCTTGAGAAGTACCTTCTCCCCAACCATGAAAGCAACATCACGAACCTTCCTATCATCGTAACTCTTCTGTTTGGACTGAGCCATGCGAAGCCAATCCTGAATCAACTTAACCTTGTCCAAAGCATCCTGAACCAAGTCAGTACCCAATAGCCTAGCCTCTCTTGGTTCAAACCAACCGGTGATCGACACCATCTCCCATACAAAGCCTCATACGGATCCATCTGAATGCTCGACTGTTAGATGTTGTTATAGACAAACTGCGAGCGGCAGAAACTAATCCCAAAACCCCCCAAAATCTATGACACAAATGCAGAACATATCCTTCAATATCTGAATAGTGCGCTCTGACTCTCCGTCCTTCTGAGGGTGAAATGTTGTACTCAACTCAACCTAGGTGCCCAATTCTCACTACACGACTATCCAAAACTGTGTGCCCTGATATGAAATGATAGACACTGGCACACCGTGAAGGCGAATAATCTCGTAGATGTAAATCTCAGCTAACCACTCCGAAGAATAAGTAGTCCCAACTGGAATGAAGTGCGTGGACTTGGTCAGATGATCCACAATTACCCAAATAGCATTGAACTTCTCGAAGTCCGTGGGAACCCAACTACAAAATCCATGGCGATATGCTTCCATTTCCACTCTGGAATCTCTAGCCTCTGAAGCAATCCACCTGGTCTCTGATGCTTATACTTCACCTGCTGACAGTTAAGGCACCGAGCTACAACCCCCACTATATCCTTCTTTATTCTCCTCCACCAATAATGCTGCCTCAAGTCCTGGTACATCTTTGTGACACCTGGATGAATAGAACATCGCGAACTGTAGGCCTCCTCAAGAATCAACTCACGTAGCCCATCTATATTAGGCACACAAATCCAACCCTGCATCCTCAACACCCCATCATCCCCAATAATAACATCCCTGGCATCATCTTGTTGAACCGTGTCCTTAAGGACAAGAAAATGGGTATCATCATACTGGCGCTCTTTGATGTGATCATAAGAAGACCGAGAAACCACACAAGCTAGAACCCGTCTAGGCTCCAAAATATCTAATCTCACTAACTGGTTGTCCAAGGTCTGAGCATTAACTGCAAGAGGTCTCTCACCAACAGGAATGAATACAAGGCTACCCATACTCACCGCCTTCCTACTCAAGGCATCGGCCACCATATTGGTCTTCTTGGGATGATACAGAATAGTAATATCATAGTCCTTTAGCAGCTCTAACCATCTTTATTGCCTCAAATTTAGATCCTTTTGTTTGAACAAGTGCTGGAGGCTCCGATGATCTGTAAATACCTCACAAGACACACCGTAGAGATAATGCCTCCAAATCTTCAATGCATGAACGATGGCAGCCTACCCTCCTACATCAAGACACACCCAATACCGATCCGAGAAGCATCACAATACAATGTATAAGAACCTGAAGCTGAAGGCAAAACCAGAACTAGAGTTGGGGTCAAAGCAGTCTTGAGCTTCTGAAAGCTCTCCTCACACTCATCCGACCACTTGAAAGGAGTACCCTTCTAGGTCAATGTTGTCAAGGGCGATGCAATAGACGAGAAACCCTCCATGAATCAACGATAATAACCGGCCAAGCCGAGAAAGCTCCGAATCTCCGTAGCCGAGGACTGTCTGGGCCAACTCTGAATCGCCTCTATCTTCTTTGGGTCTACCCGAATCCCCTCACTGGACACCACGTGCCCCAAGAACGCCACCGAACTAAGCCGAAACTCACACTTGGAGAACTTGGCATAAAGCTTCTCCTCCCTCAACCGCTGCAACACAATCCTCAAATGATGGGCATGCTCCTCCTGTCCACGAGAGCACACCACGATATCATCAATGAATATTATGAAAAACGAGCCGAGATAAGGCTGAAATACACTATTCATCATATGTATGAATGTTGTTGGGGTGTTGGTCAGCCCAAAAGACATCACAAGGAACTCATAATAACCATAACGGGTCCTGAATGTTGTCTTTAGAATATCCAAGTCCCGAATCTTCAACTGGTGATACCCAGACCTCAAATCAATCTTGGAGAACACCCTCGCTCCTTGAAGCTGGTCAAATAGATCATCAATGCACGGCAAAGTATACTTGTTCTTGATTGTTACTTTGTTCAATTGCGTATAGTCGATGCACATCCGCATAGTACCATCCTTCTTCTTCACAAACAGAACCGGTGCACCCTAAGGCGACACCCTAGGCCTAATAAACCCCTTATCAAGAAGTTCCAAAAGTTGTTCTTTCAATTCCTTCAATTTAGCTGGTGTCATATGATACAGAGGAATAGAAATGGGCTGAGTGCCCGGCACCAAGTCAATATCCCTGTCGGGCGGCATACCCGTCAGGTCTGCAGGAAACACATCTTGAAAATCTCGCACCACCTGAACAGAATCAATAGTAGGAGTATCAGCACCTACATCCCTCAGAAAGGCTAAATAAGATAAGCACCCCTTCCCAAACATCCGTTGGACCTTCAAATATGAAATTACTATGCTGGGTACATAGTCTAGAGAACCTCTCCACTCGATCCTAGCAACGCCGGCATCGCCAATGTCACGGTCTTAGCGTGACAATCCAGAATGGCATGACATGGAGACAATCAATCCATACCCAAGATCACATCGAAATCGACCATACTAAGCAATAAGAGATCAACTCTAGTCTGCAAGCCCCCAATAGTCACTACACATGACCAATGTATATTGTCCACAATAATGGTATCAGCCACCAGCGTAGATACATGAACGGATGAGACTAAGGACTCCTGGGGTATATCCAGATAACGAGAAAAATACGATGATACATATGAATAAGTGGAACCAGGATCAAATAATGCAGAAACATCTCTGTGACATACTGAGACAATACCTGTGATCACTGTGTCTGAAGCAACGGCATCTGGTCTGGCAAGAAGAGCATAGAATCGGGCTTGGCCGCCACCTGATCGGCCTTCCCCTCTAGGGCGACCCCTCTTCCTGAGCCCCACCTCGAGCTGGCTGGGCGGGTGGTGAAGTAACTGGTGCTGAAGTCATAGTATGACTCCTATGCTGAGCTGGACCTCCCGAAAGGTAGGGGCAATGTCTCTTCATGTGACCCAAATCTCCACACTCAAAGCAAACCCTCTCAGACAATGGCAGCAAGTACTGAGGCGGACCCCGAGAACCAGAATAACTTTCAAAAGAACCTAGTACAGACGAACCCTGAACTGATGGTGCACGAGATGAACTCTAAGCTGGAAGAGCACTGAGAGATAACTGACCCGGACAGGCACTGTATGAACCATGGCTAGATGATGCATCATGGTGAACTGGACGAGTCATCTGAGTGGGCCTATAAGGACGACCCCTGTTGTGGTAAGACTATCCCCAATAATGAACACCACTAGGACCACCCGAACCTCGAGGCCTCTTGGCCTCCCTCTCCTCACGCCCCTGACTATGGACCATCCCTATCTGCTGAGCAATATCAACCACCTCGTCAAAAGTAGCACCAGATACCCTCTCCCGAGTCATAAGCAACCGTAACTGATATGTGAGGCCATCAATGAACCTCCTAATCCTCTCCCTATCTGTGGGAACCAACCAAACTGCGTGATGATCCAACTCGAAAAACCTTATCTCGTACTGGGCACAGACATGCCATCCTGACGTAGCTGCTCAAACCGTCTGTGCATCTCTTCTCTGCGAGACTGTGGCACGAACTTTTCCAAGAAGAGAACGGAGAACTCCCTCCATGTAAGTGGTACTGCACCGAACGGACTGCGCCTCTCATAAGCCTCCCACCATCTGAAGGTAGCGCTAGTAAACTAATAAGTAGTGAATGAGACCCCACTGGTCTCCAGAATACCTATCGTCCGAAGAATCCGCTGGCACCTGTCCAAAAAGTCCTGGGCATCCTCATACACTGCCCCACTAAATGATGGAAGCTGGAGTCTCCGAAATCTTTATAGTCTCCTCTGCTCATCATAAGTTATAATGGGACCTACCTGGACCTGAGCACCTGCAACCGGCTGGGCTGGTGGTACCCCCGGTGTCTGAAGTCCCTGCATCACCTGCTCTGGAGTACGGGCGGTGGGAGTCTGAGTACCTCTCCTGGCTTGAGAAGTGGCTGCTACAGCCGAAATAGAATTCGCCTGAGCAAGGCTGGTGTACACAGTCAAAATTTGAGCCAAAGCCTCCTAAAGGGCTGGAATCACAATGGGCACAGCGGGTGCCTGAGCTGACCCCACTAGCTCAACCATACCTGGTACCTGCTCCTGAGATGGAGCAACTGGTGGATCTGCAGGTGCCGCTCTAGCTGCTGTATGAGCTGCACCTCTGCCCCTACCGCGGCCCCTACCACGACCTCAGCCTCTCGTGGCCCTAGCTGATGGTACTGGTGGCTCTCCGTCCTGACCAGTAGCACGTGGCCTCACCATCTGTGAGAGAATATAACAACAGAGATTTAGTGACCAGAATCAACAAATCCGTACGACAAGAATACAAGAATGTGAAGCTTCTTAAGGGTTCGACAGCCTCTCGAAGATAAGTACAGACGTCTCCGTATCGATCCGCAAGACTCTACTAAACTAGTTCATGACTCGTGAGACCTATGTTACCTAGGCTCTGATACCAACTTGTCACGACCCAAAACCAACCCGTCGTCATTGCACCTATCATAGTACAAGGAAAGTCGATTACTCAGATATTTCCAACAGTTTAAATCTGTAAAAGATATGAAAAATAGCTTAATTAAAGGAAAATCTTTCAAAAGTAGGATAGGAAGTCATAATTCAATACATAATCTCTCCAAAAATCGGGGTGTCACTGAGTACATGAGCATCTACATAAAGATATAGTCTGGGACACCGTCTATAAAATAAAACTAAAATAAATAAAATGAAAGATAAGGGAGGAGAGTCAAGGTCTGCGAACACCTAGCAGTTACCTCAATGATCTCCGAGTATCTGGACTCCGCAACTCAGCAATTGCCATTACCGGAAACACCTGGATCTGCACACGAGGTTAGGGAGTAGCGTGAGTACAACCAACTCAATAAGTTACAAATCTAACCTTTGTACTGAAAGTAGTGACGAACTCAACAGGTACAGTTCAATATAGAAATAATAATGCAGAAATGTAGGCATGTTTTCAAGTTCATCAGATAAAAACTCAAAACAAGTAAAATAGATCAACTCTAAATGATAGGAGGGATATTACATTTCTATACCTACATACCATTGTGCATGTTGTATGTGGGACACTACGATGGAAGCCCCGCGTACTCACACTCTTAGGGTATTCAATCACTCAGTACAGTAAGAAGAAGGTTCAGCCTAGGGAACTCTATCCCAAATATACTATATAGGCAATTCCATGCCTAAGGAACTTCATTCCAAATGTGAATATATAGGGCAACTCCATGTCAGGGAACTCCATCCCAAATATAATATCCACTACGCTCACTGTGGGGGTGCAGACTCCGAAGGGGCTCCTTTAGCCCAAGCGCTATAATAAGCCAGATCCAAGCATAAATAAATAAAAACATGTTGTGGCATGCAGCCCGATCCCATAATTATCACTCACAATCAGGCTCTCAGCCTCACCTAGTCATCAATCTCTCCAGTCTCTCGGGCTCACAATGTAATGAATAGCCCTAAATGATGATATGATGTATCAATAAATAACAACATAGACTGAGATATGATATGCAATGAATGAATATGACATGAGTGTGAAGTTTCAATTTAAACATATAATTCGAGAGCATAAATGACCTCAATGGATCCCAACAATACCAGCCTTTGCCGAAGCATGATTTCTAACATGAGTCATAGTTCAGTCTCTCTAATGCATGAAAAATACATGGAAAATACAAGTTATTTGACTACATATTTCTACGGAATTGACTGAGTCTCAATTCCTACGGTGCACGCCCACATGCCTGTCACCTAGCATGCGCGTCACCTCCAAACTAATCACATAACACGTGTAATCAGGGTTCATACCCTCAGAACCAAGTTTAGAAGTGTTACTTACCTCAAACCGTGCAAATCCCTACTCCAACACGCCCTTGCCTCGCGAATCGGCCTCCAAATGCCTCGAATCTAGCCACAAACAGTTCGATAAAATCAACATAGACTAGAGGAATCAATTCCATAAGTAATTACTAAGCTATTAATCAAAACTCAAAAATTCGACTCAAAAGTCGGCCCCCTGGCCCATGTCTCGGAATCCAATAAAAGTCACAAAATCCGAACACCTATTCAACCACGAGTCTAACTATACCAAATTTACCAAAATCCAACTTCAAATCGCCACTCAAATTCCCAAATTAAGCTCTCCAAATCTCTAGCCTCAAACCCCTAAGTTACACCTTAAAACCACACAATCTAGGCGAGAAAATCAATGAGGAAACAAAATTATTGAGCAAATTAAACCACAAGTGACTTACCTCAAGAATCCCTTTGAAATACCTCTCAAAATCGCCTAATCCCAAAATTGGAATGTTCAAAAATGAAGAAAATCTTGGAACCCTCGTTTTAATATATTGCCAAGCCTTTTTGCTTCTCCGGATCACTTGACTGCACCTGCAGTTTTGATTTTGCGAAAAATCCTCCGCTTCTGCGGACATGCCCCAAGGCTTCCTTCACTTCTGTGGTCCTGCCTCCGCATCTGCGCAACCGCAGGTGTGGGATTTCCATCACACCTGTGCAAGCTCCCCCACTGGCCAACTCTGCTTCTGCGCTCATGACGCCGCATCTGCGACCACGCAGGTATGGAAATTTCCTCGCACCTACGACCACTGCACATCTCAATCCTAGGTTGCTTCTGCTCTTCCCAGCTCACACCTGCGAGCTGCGACCTAAGTTCCGCAGTTGCGATTGCACCAGAAGACTTCAGCTACAACAACCTTTCAAACTCCAAATTCGATATGTTAACTATCCGAACTCCACCCGAGGCCCCTGGGACCTCAACAAATTATACCAACAAGTCCTAAATCATGATACAAACTTAGTCGAGCCCTCAAATCACATCAAAAAACATAAAAAACATGAATCGCACCCCAATTCAAGCCTATTGAAACTAAGAAATTCCAACTTCTACCAACGACGCCAAAACCTATCAAATCATGTCCGATTGACCTCAAATTTTTTACATAAGTCACAAATGACACCATGGACCTACTGCAACTCCAGGAACTCAATCCGAGCCCGGTAACCACAAAGTTCACTCTCGGCCAAACTTACAAATTTCCATCTTTCGCCATTTCAAGCCTAATTCAACAACGGACCTCCAAATCACAATCCGGACATACTTCTAAGTCCAAAATCACCCAACAGAGCTGACGGAACCATAGAAACTCCATTTCGGAGTCATTTACAGATAAGTCAACATTCGGTCAACCTTTTCAACTTAAGCTTTCAACCTTGAAACTAAGTGTCTCAACTAATTCCGAAACCTTTTCGGACCCAAACCAACTACCTCGGCAAGTCACATGATAGCTATAAAGTACAAAATGAGAAGTAAATGGGGAACAGGGCTACAACTCTCAAAACGACCGGCCGGGTCGTTACAATAATAAAATGGAAACTTTAAAAAAACTTAAAGGTCTTTTTCTTTCCAAATCTTTTAAGCTTAAAAGGTATAAGTATATAACTTTATAACCTTATTATAGAGAGCATGTACAATGGCAAAAAGTTGACATCCTTCTAATAATAAGTTATAATAATATGCAATCAGTATTTATGAACTACATTTTATAGAAATAACGTTAATTCAAATAATACCTTGCGATAATGGTAGCTCATTTAAATCCAGTAGAAGAAGAAGTTTTGTATGCACATTTGAAGTCGACAAACCAAATGGCAGATCTTGTTGTTGTGTAGAATTTGGATATTGTGCCTGAGACTGAGACGATGAAATGTGTGCACAACTCTTTATGGGTGTACTATGTAACCGAGTGGGATTTTGTCGATTTATTATGTCTGTTAATGGTTGTTTCATTTTCCCTTTTTCATAAGTTGTAACGACCCGACCAGTCGTTTTGCCTTCTAGATTCCCGTTCCTTTAAAAAAGACTTCTTGTATATGCTTTTACTATTTCATGACTTGCAGGAATGGTTAGTTTGGGTTTGGAAGTGGTCGGGCTGAAATCGGAACACTTAGTTCCTTAATATTGGCTTAAAAGGGTTGAGTTTTGACTTCGGTCAACACTTGTAGTAAACGACCTCGGAATCAGGATTTAACGATCCCAATAGGTTCTATGATGATTTTGGACTTGGGCATATGTTCGGATGGGGTTTCGGATGACCCGGAAATATTTCGGCACTTAATATTGAAAGTTGGCGCATTAGAGGTTTTCAAGTTCTTTAAGTTTGGTTTGAAGTAGGTTTTAGTGCTATCGAGGTCCGTTTGGAATTTCGAGCCTCGGAATAGTTACGTATGGTTATTTAAGACTTGCACGCAAAATTCGGTGTCACTCCGAGTAGTCTAAGTATGATTCGACGCATTCGGTGTAAGTTGAAAAAACTAGAAGTTCATAATTTGATCCAATTTGGTTTTAGGGTGCGATTCTTAGTTTTGATGTTGTTTTATGAGTTTCAAGAGTTCGGGCAGGTCTATATTATGTTTATGGACTTATTGGTGCAGTTGGACAGGGTCTCCGGTGCGTCTTAGACTGCCCGGAGCTAACTCCAAAACTACTGGTGTGTTGGTTCTGGTTTCCTTCTTCGCGAATGCGGAAAGACCCTCGCGTTCGCGATGAAGGATTTGGGGACTTGAAGTTTTTGCTCTTCACGCTTGTGGAGGCTTGAAACCATTGGCCTTCGCGTTTGCGATTGACGGATCGCGTTCGCGTAGAAGCCTAGGCCTGGGCCTGGGAACCTCCGCTGCCTTTCACGTTCGCGAGTGGAGGCCCGCATTTGCGATGAGTGGGATGCTCAATGCACCGCGTTCTCGAGTGCTTACTCGCGATCGCATAAAGTTATTTTCATGGGTTCTTCAGTGTAGCCTTCGCGATCGCGTAAGCTTGTCCGCGATCGCGATTAAGGCACAGACTTGGGAAGAATGTTTTAAAAACGGGAGTTAGGCCATTTTCTCTCATTTATCATTTCCTTGGCCGATTTTGGAGCTTCTTAGAGAGGGGTTTTCACCTAGCTATTGAAGGTAAGTAATTCCTACCCAATGTGAGTTTAATAACATGGATTATGGGTAGATTTCAACATGTGAAATTGTGAAAATTATGGTTTTAGTTAAAAAAAAACATAGGTTTTGATAAAAATGGGATTTAACCATGAAAATAATTATGGAATTGGGTTAAAGTCATACATTTGAATTCGTGAGGTTATGGGTAACAATTATCTTTGAAAAATTCCGGAATCCGGGCACGTGAGCCTTGGGGTAAATTTTAGGAATCTTTCAATTTTGGTTGGGTAATTACTCTAATATCTAAATTATTAACTTTTGAGTGTATATTGATTAATTTATATAACATTTGGCTAGCTTCGAATTGTTCGGCACAAAGTTGAGGCCTTAGAGTGAATTTGTGGGCCAGAAAGTGAGCTTTGAGACGAGTAAGTCTCTTGCCTAACTTGTAAGAGGGAATTTACCCCATAGGTATTTAAAATTTCTATTTGCTTCTAATTGACGGGGCTACGTGCGCATGAGGTGACAAGAGTCCGCGCGTAGCTACTGATTTTGCTTAAGTCTTGGTAGTTTTAGGACCCAAATCATGAAATATTCTTATTGTTTGCACTCTACTTGTTAATGTTAAGTGCCTAAACTATATTGAAAATTGATAAAGGATTCGTAAAGGCCGAATTTCACTTACTTTGAGTTTTGGCGGGTTACTTGACCGTTAATAGAAATTGTGCTTCCTTGTGTATTAGGCTTGTAACAGCTTTTAAATCGGATGTCCATAGAGTATTACCTCTTCTTGTGGAGCGGGCCGAATGCCTCGGCTATATAATACATACATCTATGGTTCGTGCCGCTCGACCCTCGACAATGTACACATTATTCTGGAGGCCGTACGACCTCGGCATAAATCGTGCATGTAAATGCTTAGAGCCCGAATACACTTGATATTATTTTTATGAATTGAGAGGTTATAAGTTATTTATTGGCCCGAAATTTATTTGGAGTTAGTATGTTAACAGTAGAAGATTTTTTTTTTTTTTGAATTTACTATCAGTTAAAGAATCATTTAATCCATGTTTGCTATTGTGTTATTTTTATTATTCACATATTCCATGCGTATTTAGTATTTCTTATTTAATTGTTGGCCCATAGTAAGTGTTGATGTCGACCCCTCGCCCTTACTTCTTCGAGGTTAGGCTGGATACTTACTGGGTACATGCTTACGCTTCTGCACTAATCGTGCAGGATTTGAGGCAGGTGCATTTGATAGTCATTCCAGCGCCGTTCTGCAGCACCCGAAGTCTCTCTTCTGCATTTATTTTCTGTCTACTCTATTTCAGACAGTAGCTTAGTGTTTTGTATATTCTACTAGTTGCTCATACACTTGTGACACCAGGTCCTGGAAACATGCTAGTAGACTTTATGGTTTTTGAGCATTTATTTCACTGCAATTGCTCTTTCATTAGCTTTAGCTTTACTTTATTAACTTTTCTCTTCTTATTTTCTTAATAAATTAACTTCAATTAATTTGAAAGTATTAATAAGAATAATACATGATTAGTTCACCGTTGGCTTGCCTAGTGGCGACGTTGGATGCCATGACGGCCTATATGAGAAATTGGATCGTGACAACATGGTATCAGAGCGCCAGATTCACGTAGGTCTCACAAGTTATATGCAGGCCTAATAGAGTCTTGCAGATCGGTGCGGAGACGTCCGTACTTATCCTCGAGAGGATATAGGGTGTTAGGAAACTACTCTTTCTTCATCTCCTATCGTGCAGTTGATGTTGTACTAAGTATCCTTCTCTTATTCTCTCACAGATAGTGAGGACGAGCGCGGCAGATGTACCCGACAATAGAGGAGCTGCTCCCCCTATTGCTAAAGGCTAAGGCAAAGGCCGAGGGAGGGCTCCAGCTCGTGGTAGAGGAAGAGGGCATCCTAGAGTTTCTCCAATTACGCCACCAGTGGATCCAGTAGAGGATCCTATTATTGAGGAGTAGGGCGAGGTTCCTGCAGCAGAGTCAGCCCCAGTGGATTTCATGTCAGTGCCAGGATTCCAGGAGCTTATGGGCCGTATGCTGCGGTTCATGGATTCTATGACTCAGGCTAGTTTATTTCCAGCAGACCCAGCCACATCTCAGGCGGGAGGGGGAGCACAGACCCCTACCCCTCAGGCTCCAGGGCATACAGCTGCCATATATTAGACCCCGGGCGCACTACCCGCGGGCGGAGCTCAACTAGTTGCAGCAGCTATACCTGAGCCCGGACCAGCTGTGGCCGGCGAGCCATAGAAGCTATTGGATAGATGGACTAGGATAAACCCTCATGTCTTTGGAGGTGAGCGACATGAGGACCCCCAGGACTTTGTTGATCGTTGCAGGGACAGACTGAACAACATGAGGATATTGGAGTGCCACGGGGTGGACTTTACCACCTTTCAGCTGGAGGGCAGGGCCCGTAGATGGTGGCAGTCCTATCTTCTCGGCAGACCAGCAGGTTCTCCTCCCATGACTTGGGACTAGTTCACATGCCTCTTCCTGGAAAAATATATTCCACCCTCTCAGCAGGAAGAGTTGCGATTTTCAATTCGAGCAGCTCCAGCAGGGCCAGATGTCGGTGACCGACTATGAGGCGATATTCTTTGAGTTGTCTCACCATGCACTTATAATACTTCTTGATGTAGCGAGAGTGCGGTGGTTCGTTGCGGGTTTGCACTTTGGTATCCACACCACTATGGCCCGAGAGGTTGAGATGGGGACTTCGTACGAGCTGGTTGTGGAGATAGCTTTGAGGATCGAGGGTGTTCGTCTGCGGAGCCGAGAGCAGGTGACAAGGAATAAGCGGTTTAGATATTCTGGAGGGTTCAGTGGTGCTCCGGCTAGTGGCAGGGTCAGTTTACGAGGGGTCAGTCTAGCAGGCCCACATATCCAGCACCGCCTCCTCCTTGGGGTGCTCCAGTGTGACCCTATTTCAGCGCCATTCTAGAGAGCTCCTACCGTCCCCCCAGCTATTCAGGGTTCCTCCAGTGGGCTTTCAGGCCATCAGGGTCAGACTTTAGGTCAGCAGTCAAGTACCGAGAGGTTGTTTCGAGTGTTGGGATCTTGGTCACGTGAGGAGGTTCTACCTCAGGCTTAGGGGCAAGGCAATACAGCAAGGTCAGCAGCCTATGATTACAGCACCAGCTGCCATACTAGTCGTCCGGCTGCCCAGAGGTGGAGGGCAGGTGGATAGGATGTGTCCTAGAGGTAGAGGCCAGTCACGTGGCGCTCCAGCTAGGTTCTATGCTTTTCCATCCAGACCAGATGCAATAGCCTCAGATACCTTGGTCACAGGTCTTATTTCTATTTGCGGTAGGGATGCTTCGGTACTATTTGATCCTGGGTCTACGTATTCATATGTTTCATCTCTGTTTGCTTATTTTCTGGGTGTTCCTCGTGAGTCCTTGGGTACTCCTGTTTATGTATCCATACCAGTGGGCATTTCTGTTATTGTGGATCGGATCCATCGGTCCTGTATCACGATTTTCTGTGGTTATGAGACTAGGGCGAACTTCTATTACTCGATATGACCGACTTTGAGATTATCCTGGGCATGGACTAGTTGTTTCCATATCACGCCATCCTTGATTTCCATGCCAAGACTGTTACCTTTAGAGTTGTCTATATTTGAGTGGAAGGGTTCATCTGTCAGTGCATCTAGTCGGGTTATCTCTTTTCTGAAGGCTCGACACATGGCCGAGAAGGGTTTTTTGGCTTATCTAGCTTATGTTCAAGATACTAATACAAGGACTCCGGCGATTGATTCAGTGCCCGTGGTCTGGGAGTTCTTCGATGTGTTTCCTTCTAATCTACCAGGCATGCCACCAGAACGTGATATCGATTTCTGTATTGATTTGGCTCCAGGTACCCAGCCTATCTTTATTTCACCGTACCGCATGGCTCTGAAAGAGTTGAAGAAGTTGAAAGAACAGATTGAGGAGTTGCTAGCAAAGGGGTTTATTAGACTGAGTATGTCGCCTTGAGGTGCACATGTGTTATTCGTGAAGAAGAAAGATAGGACTATGCGGATGTGCATTGGTTACCGCCAGTTGAACAAAGTTAACATTAATAATAAGTACCCATTACCGCGTATTGATGATTTGTTTGACCAGTTGCAGGGTGCCAGGATGTTCTCTATGATCGACTTGAGAACGGGGTACCATCAGTTGAAGATTCGTTATTCGGATATTCTGAAGATGGCTTTCCGGACTAGATATGGCCACTATGAGTTTCTAGTGATGTCCTTCTGTTTGACTAACGCCCTGGCAGCGTTTGTGGATTTGATGAACCAGGTGTTCAGGCCGTGTGTTGATTCGTTTGTCATTGTCTTCATTGATGACATTTTGATCTACTCGCATAGCATGGAGGAGCACGAGCAGCATTTGAGAGTGGTGCTTTAAAGCTTACAGGAACCGAAGCTATATGCTAAGTTCTCCAAGTGTGAGTTTTGGTTAGATTTTGTGGCATTCTTGGGGCATGTTGTATCAGGCAGGGGTATTAAGGTAAATTCCAAGAAGATCGAGGCAGTTTAGAGTTGGCCTCGTCCTAGCACCGCGACCGAGATCAGGAGCTTCTTGGGGTTAGCAGGTTATTATCGTCGGTTTGTGAAGGGCTTCTCATCTATTGCAGCACTTTTGACTAGATTGACCTAGAAGGGTGCTCCGGTCCGATGATAGCGAGGCGATTTTTCAGAAGCTCAAGACCGCCTTGACTTCAGCACTGGTGTTAGTGTTGCCTTCCGGTTGAGGGATGTATATTGTGTATTGCGACGCTTCACGGGTTGGTCTGGGTTTTGTATTGATGCAGGAGGGGCGAGTTATTGCATATGCTTCACGTCAGCTCAAGCCCCACGAGAAGAATTACCCCGTACATGATTTGGAGTTAGCCACGATAGTTCATGCTCTTAAGATCTGGAGGCATTATCTTTATGGGGGAATTATCTTTATGGGGTGTCCTATGAGGTTTACACCGATTATCCCAGCTTGCAGCATTTGTTTAAGCAGAGGGATCTCAATTCAAGACAGTGCATGTGGCTTGAGTTACTAAAGGATTATGATATTACCATCGTTTATCATTCAGGCAAGGCGAATGTGGTTGCAGATGCCTTGAGCAGAAAGGCGGAGGGTATGAGTAGTTTGGCATTCATTTCAGCAGAGTAGAGGGCATTAGCTCTGGACATTCAGTCCTTGGCTAACAGACTTGTGAGGTTAGATATTTCAGAGCCCAGCCGAGTTCTTGCATGCGTCATCACTCAGTCTTCATTATTCGAGCAGATCAAGGCTTTTCAGTTCGACGATCCGCACTTGTTGGTTCTTAGAAAGACGATACTATAGGGTGGTGCCAAGGAGGTTGCTATCGGTGAGGATGGCGTTCTGCAACTTCAGGGTCGTCTATGTCTTCCTAATGTTGATGGATTGAGGAAAAAGATTCTAGAGGAGGCACACAGTTCTCGGTATTCTATTCATCCAGGTGCTACGAAGATGTATCGCAACCTGAGGCAGCATTATTGGTGGCGGCGGATGAAGAAGGACATAGTTGAGCATGTAGCAAGGTGCCTAAATTGCCAGCATATTAAGTATAAGCATCAAAGGCTAGGTGTCCTACTCCAGCGGATGGTTATACCTTAGTGGAAATGGGAGCGCATCACTACGGACTTCGTAGTTGGGTTGCCACGGAGTTTGATAGTTGGACTTTGTAGTTGGACTTCCTAGTTGGGTTGCCACTATGGACTTCGTAGTTGAGCGCATCCAATGGGAGCACCCGAACTACGAAGTTTGATGCAGTTTGGATCATTGTAGACAGGTTGACCAAGTCGGCAGACTTCATTCCGGTTGTGACCACGTATTTTTCAGAGAGATTGGCCCAGATTTACATTTAGGAGATTGTTCGATTGCATGGTGTGCCTGTTTCCATCATATCGGATAGAGGCCCTCAGTTTACCTCGCATTTCTGGAGGGTAGTACAGAGTGAGTTGGGGACCCGGGTAGAGCTCAGCACAACCTTTCATCCGCAGACCGGCAGCAATCAGAGCGAATGGTTCAAATCTTGGAGGACTTGCTTAGAGCAAGTGTGATCGACTTCGGAGGATAGTGGGATCGATTCTTGCCTTTGGCCAAGTTTGCTCACAACA
Source organism: Nicotiana obtusifolia (assembly GCA_002018475.1). Lineage (NCBI taxonomy): Eukaryota > Viridiplantae > Streptophyta > Magnoliopsida > Solanales > Solanaceae > Nicotiana > Nicotiana obtusifolia. The sequence continues at coordinate 76,292 of MCJB01050552.1, forward strand.
ACAGTTATCAGTCCAGCATCGAGATGGCTCCATTTGAGGTTTTATATGGTCCGCGATGTCGTTCGCCCATCGGATGGTTTGAGCATAGAGAGGCTAAGTTATATGGTACTGATTTGGTGAAGGATGCCTTGGAGAAGGTAAAATTGATTCAGGAGAGACTTCGCATAGGACAGGACAGATAGAAGAGTTACGCGGATCAGAAGGCGCGTGATTTATCGTTTATGGTGGGCGAGAAGGTTCTCTTGAAAGTCTCATCTATGAAGGGAATCATGAGGTTCGGAAGAAGGGCAAGTTGAGCCCAAGTTTTATAGGTCCATTTGGTGTTGAGGCGAGTTGGGGAGGTTGCTTATGAGCTTGCTTTGCCCAGTCTATCGGGAGTTCATCCGGTTTTCCACGTGTCTATGCTCCGGAAGTATCATGCCAACAGATCACATGTGTTAGACTACAGCACGATTTAGCTAGATGAGAGCCTGGGTTATGAGGAGGAGCCAGTTTTCATTCTTGACAGGCAGGTTCGCCAGTTGATGTCCAAGAAGATTTCTATGGTGAAGGTTCAGTGGAGGGGTCAACCAGTCGAGGAGGCGACTTGGGAGACCAAGGAGGACATGCGGAGCAGATATCCACACTTATTCGGCACTCCAGGTACGATTCTAGACCCGTGCGAGGACGAACGTTTGTTTAAGAGGTGGAGAATGTAACGACCCGATCGGTACTTTTGCCTTCTAGATCCCCGTCCCTTTAAATAAGACTCCCCCTATGTGCTTTTACTGTTTCATGACTTACAGAGATGGTTAGTTCGGGTTTAGAAGGGTTCGGATTGAAATCGGAACACTTAGTTCCTTAATATTAGCTTAAAAGGGTTGAGTTTGACTTGGGTCAACATTTGTAGTAAACGACCTAGGAATCGGGAATTGACGGTCCCAATAGGTTCGTATGATAATTTTGGACTTGGGCGTATATTAGGATCGGGTTTCGAATGAGCCGTTTCGGCGCTTAATGTTGAAAGTTGGCGCATTAGATATTTTCAAGTTCATTAAATTTGGTTTGAAGTAGGTTTTGGTGCTATCAAGGTCCATTTGGAATTTCGAGCCTGGGAATAGTTCCGTATGGTGATTTAAGACTTGCACCAAAATTTGGTGTCATTCCGAGTGGTCTAAGTATGATTCGATGCGTTGGGAGTAAGTTGGAAAAACTTGAAGTTCATAATTTGATTCAATTTGGTTTTGGAGTGCGATTCTTAGTTTTGATGTTGTTTTAAGAGTTTTGAGCAGGTCCATATTATGTTTATGAACTTGTTGGTGCAGTTGGATAGGGTCCCATGGGGTTCGGGTGCGTCTCAGACTGCTTAGAGCTAAGTCCAAAACTGCTGGTGTGCTGGTTATGGTTTCCTTTTTCACGAACGCGGAAGGACCCTCGCATTCGCGATGAAGGATTTGGGGACTGGAAGTTTTTTCTCTTCGCGTTCACGAAGATAGGGCCGCATTCGTGGAGGCTTGAAACCATTGGCCTTCGCGTTTGCGATTGACGGGCCGCGTTCGCGTAGAAGCCTAGGCCTGGGCCTGGGAACTTCCGCTGCCTTTCACGTTTGCGAGTGGAGGCCCGCATTTGCGATGAGTGGGATGCTCAATGCACCTCGTTCTCGAGTGCCTACGATCGCGTAAAGTTATTTTCCTGGGTTCTTCAGTTTAGCCTTCGCGATCGCGTAAGCTTGTCCGCGATCGCGATTAAGGCACATACCTGGGAAGAATGTTTTAAAAACGGGAGTTAGGCCATTTTCTCTCATTTATCATTTCCTTGGCCGATTTTGGAGCTTCTTGGAGAGGGGTTTTCACCTAGCTATTGAAGGTAAGTAATTCCTACCCAATGTGAGTTTAATAACATGGATTATGGGTAGATTTCAACATGTGACATTGTGAAAATTATGGGTTTAGTTGAAAAATCTAGGTTTCGATAAAAATGGGATTTAACCACGAAAATGATTATGGAATTGGGTGAAAGTCATATATTTGAGTTCGTGAGGTTATAGGTAACAATATCTTCGAAAAATTTTCTAATCCGGGCACGTGGGCCCGGGGTGAATTTTAGGAATCTTCCAATTTGGGTTGGATAATTACTCTAATAGCTAAATTATTAACTTTTGAGTGTATATTAATTAATTTATATAACATTTGGCTAAGTTGAGGCCTTAGATTGAATTTGTGGGCCGGAAAGTGAGTTTTGAGATGAGGTAAGTCTCTTGCCTAACCTTGTATGAGGGAATTTACCCCATAGGTATTTAAAATTTCTATTTGCTTCTAATTGTGGGGGCCACGTGCGCATGAGGTGACGAGAGTCCGTGTGTAGCTACTAATTTTGCTTAAGTCCCGGTAGTTTTAGGACCCAAATCATGAAATACTTGTATTGTTTGCACTCTACTTGTTAATTTAAGTGCCTAAACTATATTGAAAATTGATAAAGGATTCGTAAAGGCCGAATTTCACTTACTTTGAGTTTTGGCGGGTTACTTGATCGTTAATAGAAATTGTGATTCCTTGTGTATTAGGCTTGTAATAGCTTTTAAATCGGATGTTCATAGATTATTCCTTCTTCTTGTGGAGCAGGCCGAACGCCTCGACAGTATAATAGATGTATCTACGGTTCGTAACCCTCAACCCTCGGCAGTGTACACATTATATATTATTCTAGATCGGACCGTACGACCTCGGCATAAATCGTTCGTGTAAATACTTAGAGTCCGAATACACTTGATATTATTTTTAGAATTGAGAGGTTATAGGTATTTATTGGCCCGAAATTTATTTGGAGTTAGTATATGTTAGTTGAAGATTTTTTTTTGAATTTACTATCAGTTAAAGAATCATTTATCATGTTTATTATTATGTTATTATTATTATTCACATATTCCATGCTTATTTAGTATTCCTTTATTTTATTGTTGGCCCATAGTAAGTGGCGATGTCGATTCCTCATCACTACTTCTTCGAGATTAGGCTGGATACTTACTGGGTACATGTTGTTTATGTGCTCACGCTACACTTCTGCACTAATCGTGCAGGATCTGAGGCAGGTGCATCTCGCAGTCATTCTGGCGCGCATCCCCATTATCCCGAGGCTTAGTGGTGAGCTGCTTTCTGAGTCCGTTCTGCAGCACCTAGAGTCTCTCTTCTGCATTTATTTTCTGTCTACTCTATCTCATACAGTAGCTTAGTGTTTTGTATATTCTACTAGTTGCCCATACACTTGTGACACCAGGTCTTGGAAACATGCTAGTAGACTTTATGGTTTTTGAGCATTTATTTCACTGCAATTGCTCTTTCATTAGCTTTCACTTTACTTTATTAACTTTTCACTTCTTATTTTCTTAATAAATAAACTTTAATTAATTTGAAATTAATAAAAAGAATAATACATGGTTAGTTCATCGTTGGCTTGCCTAGCGGTGATATTGGGTTTCATCACGGCCTATAGAAGAAATTGGATCGTGACATAAGTATTCTCTCTGATAGTAGTAGGATCAACAAAGTCCGTAAACCATAAAAAAAAATTAGCTAACTGTAAGAAGTTTTTCGGGAAACTATTGAACCGATGACGAATGTCGTGCCATGACATGTTTTACTTATAAATTTATTCCTTTGTTCTTAGACCAAAGTGCGTTTAAAGTGTAAAAAAATGTTATATTTCGTTGACCCTAATTCAATTCAAGGAATTTAAGAATAATTAAAAATATTTCCAACAGAGTAATCTATACAACATAATCAACTAATCTAAGCAATATTTAAAGCCAACAACCATCCATAAAGGCAAAAATATAAGTAATGAAGGGCTGATCTGTTTCGTGGTTTTTCTCTAATTGCAACTGACTAAAGCATGTATAAACACGACTAATAAATACGATAGACCTATATAACTATTGTCAAAAGAACTTAAAAAAATGCTTTTAGATTCAATAACTGCACAAGTATAAGATTGTCAAACAGAGCAGAGATGATAACAAATTATATAGACTGCATATCGTACATAATTTTCTCTTCATCATTAGAATGGACAAAAATAATATGCTACAACTTTGAATAGTTAAAGAAATTTAAGGACTTGATCAATAGTTTATGGCATAATAAGAAGGCAGGGAGAAAGACGAATCAAGCCAGAAGAAGGAAAATCTAATTTACTGCAAATAAAATAACAGAGTACAACTGTATTGTAACAAACATGGGCGGATCTACATGTATGGTTACGGGTGCTCGAGCGCCCATTAACCTCGACTCGGAGTATGTATAGTTATATAGAGAATTTAAGAAAAAGGATATAATAAATCAGCAAGCACCCAGGTAACAAAGAGCTAGGTGGGTGCTTTGGTTTACGATGGGTGCTAGAGCACTATAAAAGCCAAAGGGTGAGGGATTGAATCTCACTCCTTGCAAGTTTTTTTCCCTCAATTTTTTCTTATATTATCAAGCATTTTCTTCTGCCCCAATCATGAGGTCCTCTTTTTCTTCTTTTCAGTTTTCACTAGCGACTTTTTTGAGCCAATATTACTTTTATTTTTTTGCTTCTGACTTTGTTTTATCTTTTTTTTTTCTTTGCTTTTCTTTTCTTACTTTATCTAATTAATTATAACAAAGAAAGAAAAAGAAAATTTGCTTTAGAAAAATAAAGAATCCTTCCCGAACTGCAAAATCCATAGATCTTTTTCTTGCTAATTGTGTTATCCACCACAGTTTCACAGCGTCTATACTATTAATATCATGGTTTTCTAATTAATTTTTTTTTCATTGTATTTAAATAGTTGTATACTTATACGACGGGATTGATAGTAACTTTACGTCAAAAAAAGTTAAGCACCCACGAAACTAAAATCCTGGATCCGCCACTGGTAACAAACGGACTGCATAACACACATATTTGTCTGTTTTCATAAAGTACATAATCTTATATTAAAATTCTGTAAATAGTGATGATAACAGTTCATGCCTTTGTTGGTCGAGGAATATTTAGGCCGTTTCTGGTTTCGTATGCATATTTTATTTTTTCTTGTGAGTTCCCTCTGTTCTTCCATGTCAAAGTGCCGTAGATACAGAATTTGGTGTGAGAAGTTGTAGAGTCTTTTGGAAAAGTAAGTCAAATTTGACGGGGCTACTTGCCAACCCTCAGTGTGATGAATCTGATGCACAATATGTTCTATTTTCTGGTGATCTCATCTGATTCAATTTCAACAAATTTTGAAGCAACTACAATAGGCTTGAGAACAACACTATTTTCTAAGAGAAAGTACTGACAAACCTAAAAGCATGAGACTCTTGGATACATATCACAAAAATTAACAGCCGTTGAAATTGGCAATTGATAGAAATTTTTGGTGAGAAACTAAATTTGGTGCGAGAAGTTGTAGAGTCTTTTAGAGAAGAGAGAGTAATTAATATTTTTTTTTAATATAACTTGCACGGATAATTTTCACTCATGTTAAGATGAGATTAGAAAAAAATGAGGTTAATTTGACCAAATTTTAACTCTTTAGTAACACGGTGCAGCCTCTGCAACATGTTGGCATATATTTTTGGCCTTTATATACGTAACTTGTCACTTTCATTTTACCTTTTAATATTTCTTAAAAATAATTATTACTGTTAAAAAACAAATTGCAGTTTATTTTCCCTTTAATTTCTCAAAAGCAAAATGTCAAAAACACAGAGGAAGATAAGTTCAACAGACAGACAAATGGAATATTCCTGCAAAAAAAGCTTCCTTTGTCATAACATTTATTAGTTCAGTTTGATTCTTTGATTTATTTAAAATCTGAAGTTTAAGAATATTGGGTTATAGTTGCATTTTATGAACAAAGATTAGAAGTTTGTAGCTAATACTTGTGGTTTAGGACTTTTAATTGTGATTAAGGTTTTTGGTATGAACTTCCTAATTAACTACCTGCTATTTCTTCTAGCGTGTGCCTATATTGTGTCTCCAGTTTCTTCTCCTCTTTGAATTGGGTTGCTCTAATATCTTCTTTTCTCTCTTTTGTTTTCAACGATTAAACTAAAGTTCAAATGCTGGAACATAATTTGTCATAAACTTATGCTTGTTTATTATAATTTCACATGTTATTAACACTCCTCGTAATAAAAGACTTTTGTATTGCTGCTATTTTACTTAAACTATGAGCTTGAAGGATGCTTTCATCTGAGACTCCAACTATCAATACATATTCATAGACATATAGAGTGACCAGTTATAATATGTTAGATTTATCTTTGGCAGCATTAATGGACCAAGGGAAGTTTCTCTTAGCAGCCCGGAGGTACAGAAATGGTGCTCACATTGAATATATAGTATCTCTTGATGCAGATGATTTGTCTCAGAGAAGTAGCATCATATATAACTACTTACAAAAAGATGGTCAGAGTTATAAAAAAGTTTGCTTTAGCAATGCAAAATTTTACACGGAAAACAGTACTTACAAACAGGCAAAATTTTATACCATAATTAATTTTTCTTATACAGCAATACAAACAATGAAAAAAGGTTTCGTGATTTTTACATTTTCTCAAAATACATAAAACATATTATGAGAATAGTTATAATTATGCACAAGATAGTTTACTTACTTGTATGGACTCCACTAATTCGCCAATTATTTTAATTTGAACAACACCTTTTGCTAATTCATCCGAGACGGAGTAACTTTATTGATAGATGGTTTGAGTCAACTTTTCAGAGTAATCATCTCGAACATAAAATAATTTGTATTAAAGAAAGAGTAAAACAGTCAGATGTATAGTTGAAAAAATAGATTTGAGTATAGTTGGCGGAAAACAAAATGTATATTAAACCGTGTTTTAAACTCGTCAGATTGAGAAAAATTGGATTAATCCATAGTTTTGATGTATTCCAAGTATTGCGCAAAGAATATGAACCTGCGAACAACGTATGTATAAAATGTAATGAATAACTTTTCACCAAATAAAGACATGTTAATAATATAATTTTACCTTAAAATTTATGTGCTTTTATAAGCGGCATAACAACAACAGGTTGATTGTTAGAACTTAGCAGGTGAGGTACAATTTGATTAGCAAATTCGCCCCAGAATGTAACAGACAACTTGTTCGACATCAATAATCAGTGGATTTTAGCTGATGGATTTCTAGGAAATTTCTAGGAAATCAGACATCGACTTGTTCGCCCCAGATAAATTTTAGCTGATGGATTTGCCAAATCCATCAATAATCAGTGGATTGAGTTTTTATTCTTACTCATCATCTTCTAGTTCGACATTCATAAATTTCCTAGAAATTTCAGCTTGTATGTGCATTTTTACCTCACTAAAACCGATGATTTCTCCGATCACATCTAAAGAATAAGAAGATATTGAAATAAAAGTGAGAAAAAGATCATTACTAGATTTTTGAGGTGAAAGTTATTTTTACCGAATAATTCAGTCTCGTCCACATCAACCTTATTTATCAATTGATCATATGACCGCAGATCAAAGATATTCATTGGGAAAAGTGGATTAGATGTTTCAGCCACTGTTATCCGTTGAGTAAATGTGAGCCTTAAGTTATGTTTTGTGATTTTGAACCTCTCTTTATTTTGACAAACGATAAAGTTCGCCATAACATATAATCCATGCTCCTTAATTTGTGTTTTGAAAAGATGCAGCACTGACTTGCCAATAGAAGCTTGGATCCTATCGCCCTTCAAAAAAATCACATTAAATACATACATATAGCTATTAAAAAATGGAAGAAGAACAGAGCTAATCCAGATTTGCAACTTAAAAAACAAAGAAGCAAAACAAATTAGTAAGACAAAAAAAGTAATTTGTAGTATCTTCTAATCTTATCGAACCAATTTAATCGAGAAAGTATCGTTAATAAATGTATGAAAAACATAACAACAAATTCATATTTTGCAACTTAAAAAATAAAGAAGCAAAACTGTAACGACCCGACTGGTCGTTTTGAGCTCTAGCGCGTCGTCTGGCGGTTTGAGGCCTTGAGTAGCTTCACTTCAGGTATTATGACTTGTACGCGTGATCGGAATTGAATCTCGGAAAGTTCGGAGTTGATTTGGAAAGAAAATTCTTATTTCGGAAGCTTTAAGTTGGAAGAATTGACTAAGATTTGCTTTTGAGTAAACGACTTCGGAATTGAGATTTGAAGGTTCCAATAGGTTCGTATGATGATTTCGGACTTGGGTGTATATTCGGGTTGAGTATCGGATCACCTGGGAGCATTCCGGCGCTTATTATGGAAAGTTGGCATTTTGAAGGTTTTAGAATTTCCTAAGTTTGGTTTGCGGTGGACTTTGGTGTTCGATGTCCATTTGAGATTCCGAACCTTGGAATAGGTTCGTATTGTGATATATGACTTGTACATAAAGTTTGGTGTTATTCCGGAATGTTTTGGTATGATACGGACGCGTTCGTCGAAGTATAAAAGTTTGAAAGTTTAAAGAAAGGTTTCGATCGTCGATTTGCAATTTTGATGTTGTTTGATGTGATTTGAGACCCCGAGTAGGTTCCTGTTATGTTTTGGAACCGGTTGGTATATTTGGATGGGGTCCCGGGGCTTGGGCTTGAAACGGATTGAGGACGGATTGAAACTTGGAATTTAGGACCTGCTGATGCTGCTGAAATCTGGTGCCATCGCACCTGCAGAAAGAGTGGTCACAGGTGCACTCACGCAGGTGCGAAGATTCAATAGCAGGTGCGATTGTCGTGGGGGAAGTCTGAGAGCGCAAGTGCGAGGAAATTTTCGCACCTGCAAAGTCGCATATGCGGAGAAGAAGCGCAGAAGCGGAGGTTGGCCAAGAAGGCTTGGGCCGCTGAAGCAGACATGGTCGTGTAGATGCGCCTGCAGAAGCGGAAGCGCAGATGCGCTACTTGGGGCGCAGAAGCGAGGGCTGTTTGGTTTGAGCTGGAGCCGCACCTGCGATGGATTTTTTCGCAGGTGAGGAGCCACAGAAGCTGCTACTGTTCCGCAGGTGCGAGGAAGCGCTGGGCAAAGTTGATTTTTATACGGGATTTGGCTCATTTTCTTTCATTCTCTCTTGGCTTGGGCAATTTTTGGAGAACTTCAAGTGGAGATTTTCATCATCTATGTCAAGGTAATTAATTCTCACATATTGTGAGTTAAATACATGGTTTATATGTAAACTTGAACATGGAATGGAAATGAGTAGAAATTTGAAATTTTGGTAGAAAACCTAGATATTGGTATTATTTTATTTTGACCACGAAATGTGATATGGAAATTAGAACAAATTATATATTTGAGTTCGTAGTGTTATAGGTAAAGTTTATCTTCGAAAATTTTCGGAATCCAGACACGTGGGCCCGAGGGTTGACTTTTATTGACTTTTATAGCGGAGTTGGACTTGTTATAAATTGATTAATTATAAGTATTGGAGTATATTTTGATTGAATTGCACATTGTTTGACTAGTTTCGGATAGTTGTCTTGAATTGAAGAGTTGGAGAGGCGTTGGAGCCGGTTATGGAACTTCGGAGCGAGGTAAGTCTCCTGTCTAACCTTGTGAGGGGGAAACTCCCCCCTAAGTGATGTAATTGCTATGTGATACTAGTCGTCGGTGTTACGTACGCACGAGGTGATGAGAGTCCGTACATAGACTAAAGCATGTTTATGTCCAGGCAGATTTAGGACCTTATTATGAAATAATTGAATTGTTTGAACTCGTTCTGTTGGCTTAACTAATTGAACTTATAATTGAAATTGATTTAGAAATATATATATGTATACTAGGTCGGGCCTTATCATCTTGAGTTGTTGGCTAGTTATTTGATAAACAGTAATAATTATATTCCCCTTGTACTCATGTACTGTATTGTAAGCACGTGTCTCGTCATTCGATAAATTTCTTCCTTTCTTGTGGAGCGGACCGAACGCCTCGGCAGTATAATAGATGCATCTATGGTTCATGTTGCTCGACCCTTGGCAGTGTACACATCATCCTAGATCGGGCCGAACGACCTCGGCATAATCGTGTGTTATATCGCTAGTAGTCCGAACATTCACGAGATTATCCTTCCACTGATGCCCCGCATTTACATGGTACTTCTTATCCGTTTGTTTCTGATACTTAATACATCTGAGCTGATGAGTAGAATACAAGACTGAGAAATTCATACTTTAAAAGAAATATTTGGAAGATTAGGTAACTTATAGATTTATTATGGTTGTGTGCTTCACATCTGCTTATTGTTTTATTATATTGCTTGTTGGACCTCTAGTAAGTGTCGATGTCGACCTCTCGTCACTACTTCTTCGGGGTTAGGCTAGATACTTACTGGGTACGCATTGATTTACGTACTCATGCTGCACTTCTGCACTAAATGTTCAGGATCTGGCAAGTTCATTTGGTGATTATCTTGGCGCGTAGGTGCACCTGTTGAGGAGACTTTAGGTAAGCTGCATTCCAGGCTATGCATCGCAGCCCACGGAGTCTCCATTATACTATTTATTTTATCATGTCTCATTTACATCCTAGACAGATATTGTATCATTATTGTACTCCCTAAAAAATGCTCATGCACTTGTGACTTCGGGTTTTGGGGTATACTAGTTTAGTTGCTTACGGTTATGTATATTATCAGCGCCTTTCATTTTTTTTCTTATATACTACAAATTTTGTACATGCCCGTGGATTTAAAAGTGTAAATTTCCTTCTTATTAAAACTTATGATTTCAAAGGTAATAAAATGAGTAATTAAGTTGATTAAGCACCGTTGGCTTGCCTGACGGCGGCATTAGGCGACATCGCGACCCATAGTAGATTTTGGGTCGTGACAAAAATAGATTAGTAAGTAAAAAATTGATTTTTAATACTTTTTCATCTTGTAGAACGACAATTTTGCTATTTTTTCTCCGGGAATGAAACAACTTGCTATTTTCAATATTTTTTCAAAAAAAACATGTAGAGATTCAATAAATACATTGATGAGAAGGCAGAAATAAGCAAAATAGCGAAAAAGTTGAGAGCATTCAGATTAAAAAAACGAAAAGGAAAAAGTGGAATGAACAGAGAACATGTGCAGAGGTGCAAAAGCACTGAAGCAGTGAAAGGCTATAAGCTTTTTCTGAAACTCAAGGAGACAAATAACACAGCGAGAAAGAGAGAACGCCAGAAGTACCAAAACAGTGCAAGCAAAAAAGAAAATCAATTCTAATCTTGTAGAACCAATTCAATCGAGAAAGTAGTATTAATAAATGTGTAAAGAACATAACAACAAATCCGGATTTTGCAACTTAAAAATAGAGAAGCAAAACGAATTAGTAAGTAAAAAAAAATTAATTTTTAATATCTTTTCATCTTGTAGAACCAATTCAATCGAGAAAGTAATGTCTGAATTGTAACGATCCGGGACTTGTCACAAACGAACAACCTGAACTCTCAACTTTTATTGCATTTTCGAAATTATTATATCCTTGATGAAAGCACTCTGAGTAGCCATAATTTACAGAATCCTTTTGTTTTGTTGAATTTCTGATATACGTCTGCCTTTGGTTTATGTATAGAGCAACAATGGAAGATATAGAAGTTGGCATAGTCAGTTTTGAGCAGTTCACGAGTGGTTACCGATCGTGCGCAGGTTTAGATAGCGTAGGTTTAAATAAAATCTAAAAAACGTCTGTATGCACGTTCACATGTAGATATGGTTACTTGTTTAAAAAGAAAAACCTAAAATATTTAGTTCACAAAAAGTAGAGTATTGACTATTGTAGGAGATTTTTCCCCAAACAGAAGTCTAATAGGATGCCTCTAACGTTTTAATTCTTTAAAAATAAAATAACTGACATTTTTAATTAACAAAAGTAGTTTGTATGAGATTTTCTCCCCAAATAATATTTTAGTTCCTATTTTTGTTGAAATATGTCCGAAAGTGCCAAATTTGTTATTTTCATGATGCCACTTGTCAAAAAAAAAAAGGAGGGGCTTCTGCCTCTCCTTTTATTAATAGATAGATTTTCATCAAAGGAGTTTCTTGACCAATTGGTGATGGAGCGCCACTTTCTAAATCGTGTACCTGCAAAAACAAAATAGTAATTTCAAATTTCAATGAGACAATATATTGCTGTGAAAGATAAATAGATAAAAGTTTATTCTTTCTGGAAAGGCAAATACAATAGATTTAGAGTGGCTATCTGTTGTCATTTTTACTTGTTATTATTGAAAAGTAGTGTTTAATTGTTTGTATGCTGATAAAAAGTAAGTAACAGGAAAACAGGTTATATATTTTCAACAGTTTGGTAATTAGTCTCCGAAAAATAATTTCGTAAAAGAACATATTTTAAGAGATATTTACATCATAACTGATCAATATTGAACTTCAAGCAAAATGTTCAAATTTATATATTTCATAGAAAATATTTCAATTTGTTTTGCTAATTATACTTTTAGAGTCATTCATACTCTTATCGTACTATCTTGTATTCGTCCTTTAATCGAGCTCTAGTGTGAACCGGGATAATTCGGCTGAATATAAAAATATTCAAGAAAAATGATCTAAATTTAGTTTAAAATTACCCTTTATAGAGTTAAAAGAGAAAATACGAGATAATTTGTTATAAATTACTCCAAAATATAACACATGGTAATATTAAAATATTTCGTATAACAAATTGATTTTTTAACCCTGTTCGCTTCTTTTAGTGGTGGAACTATCAATGAGGACTTTTACTCTTTGAACATCTGCTTTACTCCATCAATTTCCCTGCTCAAGTTTTAAGATAATTTCTAGAATTTTTATCTTATCATTTAAAGCTCATATCAAATGTGAGCGCACATTAATTAACATTGATTTTCATATTACGTGGCTTAAATTGCCTTAGAAAGTGTATGTTTTCATATTATATACAGCTGAAAGCATCAAGGGAAACATGATGAGATCGAAGTGTAAACAATGAGACCTGGCTCTTCTTTAAAAGAAGGCCACCCTATAGAAATGAGGGCTAATTGTGAGAAGAAGGAATACGTGGTTTGGTCTTCTTCTTCTTCTTCTTCTAAGCTGCTGCAATACCATATTCTCTCTGAGAACCAACATGGTGTTCATCTTAATCAATAATCATCGTCTGCTTTTTGTTAAGGTGTTTTTTTCTTTTTCGGACAGATTTTATTTCATGAAATCAGCCTTTAGACAACTACAAATTTACATCAGTTTCACTTTTGAGATAATTCCTAATCTCCCAAACTTGAAAATTCTTCAATTTGCGTCATTACAAATGCAAAAGTTAATCCATGAATTATTTATTTTTTAAGTGGATAATATAGATAAATCCATATTTGACCAATTTTTAAAGAGTTTATTATCCAACCAATTTTTTAGTGAATAATATGGATGGATAACTGCTATTTTTTAATACATTTTGCCACGACTAAGTGGGCCTTTAATTTGGAATTTTCGTAAACCACTATAGTTTAGAGTTTATTTACGCGGCACAACTATTGTTTTCATATTTACTATTCATAGCAAAACATGTATCGCTAGTAGCTTGTATTTTTTGTATTCGTGTGCGCACTTAAGACTGTATTCACTATATTCGTTCACGCAATGAATACAGCCTGCATCAACTGTATGTATTCGTTCGCGCAACTAATATAGTCTGCATCACTGTATTCCTTGTTCATTCGCGCAATGAATAAAATCATAAGCAAAATACAGAAATACATGAGTGTAAATACGAATACAAATAATAAAAAATACATTGCGCATATAAACCAGAATACATATATGATCCAAGCATTGAGCGATACACACAACCTATGAAAGACTGGATACAGTCAATACAGCCTATGAGAGACTAGATACATGCTAGAAAAATACATTCAATGTGTGAAAATCAGAATACAATTATCAAACAACTCAATCATACATTGTATAAAAAAGTACCAACATCGATATATAAAGTAAAATACGGTCAAATACAGCTACATTCTCAAGCATACACTGTATGAAAAAACATCAAAAATATTATTGTGAAGTTATCACTGCCACAAAGCCATCAGAAAATACATCGTATCAGACTGTATCCAAATAGAAATTTTCATGTCTGAAGTCATGAACGAGTCATGAAGAGAAGCCACAGACACCAGAATCCAGAATTATACAAGGATACAAACAATGGAAAAACACTGCATACAAGCTGTATTCACTACTTGTATAATAGAATTTAAGTTATATCCAAAATAGAATTTTCCATGTCTGAAGACGACTCAGATGTGTGAAAAGAAGATAATCTCAAATCTTAAATGGAGAAGACGATTCAGATCAACGGGGGGAATTCCAAAGCAAGAGAATCTGCTTGAACATAAATTGATTTGCAATGCCGAAGCATTTGGCAGCGATTTGTGAGAGTAATTGCTGCAGAACAATAGAAACATTTAGTCGGGGAGTTCAATGGCGATTTTACCGCCGTCTGTTCCATTTCCGATTGTATCTTCGTATGGATCAGGGATATAGATCGGCTATTTAGAGGAAGTAAAATCGGGGAATCGTAGCGGCGACGACGGTAATGGCGTCATTGACAGACTCAGAAGTTGGAGAAGGAGCCAAATCTCTGGGAAGAGATGAGGGTTGAATCCAAGATAGGGTTAGAAATCCCCCTGGAGAGGGTACTCAGCTATAAACCCAAAGTGTAGCTAGGAATTATAATTATTTTAAATTGTATTTATATATAGTAAATATAGTGCATGCATAAGTAAGTTACGGGGATCCAAATTTTTAACGGAAGTTAATTTATTGTACTACTTTTGTGGCACTTTAGGTGACTTGATTTAATTTGGATCTGGTGATCCATTTTATCAATTTAATTTTTGACTGCCATTTGAATTAACTTTTCCAAAAAATAGTAGTATGAAAATAATAGTAGACAGCTATTAAAGCAGGATAAGACTGTAACCAAATATTTAAGTTTTTGTTTCAAAGCTACACATTTAGACTACTCTGGAAAAGAATATTGTTGGAAAAATCCTTTGTTCATATTTTAGCAAGAACTGCCTTCTGACAGCTTTTGTACTAACGTGAAATTTTGACGATTAGAATTTGATATACTTTTTTTCTCCAAAATTTAGATATTCCATATTCATGGATATTAAAAGATCATTAACGTTGTTACATTTTGGTAGCCAAATGTTCCAAAGGGGTACTACAGAAAAGCATAGATATAGAAATAATAGGAAGATTTGCCTTTAAATGATAAGAGGATGTCGACAATTTTCTTACTCACTTTTGATATGAATATGATCTCATCAGTTTTAACTACATTCTAACACATAGAATTAAAAGATTATCTGATTAAATTTGAAAATTTTTGAAACAAAATGATGAAACAAATTTTATTCTCATTTATGTGATAATTTTTCTTTATTAGTATGTTTATAAAAGAAAGCACTTGTCCCGAAAGGACGACCTAGTTGGTTTGGAGGGGTGTTGTCCGCATGGGCGACGGGAGTTTGATCCCCCTCAATGTCTTCTGGGTCTGAGCCTATCGTACAGGGGCTTGCCTAGTACGGTTTACATTTTCTATGTAGTTTGCAGGTTATTACACGGTGGGGGCAGTGGCGGATCCAGGAATTTGCTGTCGTGGGTGCTCATTCTCTTAAGCAAGAATCGATCCCTGGCCATTTTTTTAAATTATTTCGCACCATATAAAAAAATTGGTTCAAGCAAGAATCGATCCCTGGCCATTTTATATTTGTGCATTCTATTTTCACCTCTTAACCAAAGCACCCATAGCACTTTTTGTTTAATGGGTGCTAGCTAGTTTTTTATATCAATATTCCCTGTATTTTCTATATAATTATACAGAGTCTGCGTCGGGTTTAATGGGTGCTTCAGCACCCGGTGTTGATAGTGTGGATCCGCCCCTGGGTGGGGGATTTACCCAGTGCGCACATAGTGCTCACCCGAAGGGCAGAGGCTGTAGCGGCTACGAGTTTTCTTAGGGTTCAAAAAAAAAAAAAAAAAAAAAACTTT